>VOMN01130818.1:0-70347 GCA_014899125.1 Orchestia grillus | reverse complement strand
TGGACTTTTGAGCTCCTAGGTCTCTGGCCCATGGACTTTTGAGCTCTTAGGTTTCTGACCCATTGACTTTTGAGCTCATAGGTCTCTGGCCCATGAACTTTTGAGTTCCGAGATCTCTGGATCATGGAATTTTGAGCACCTCGATCTCTGGATCATGGACTTTTGAGCTCCTAGGTCTCTGGCCAATCGACTTTTGAGTTTCGAAATCTCTGGATCACGGAGCTTTAAGCACGTCGATTACGGGATCACGGACTTTTGAACTTCTAGGTCTCTGGATTGTGGGCTTTTGTGCTCCTGGATCGACTTTTGAGCTCCTGGATTTCTGGATCAGAGTTTGTTTAAGCCGTTCCATTGAGGCGCTACACATGTATTTCATGCGTGCAGTGCCAGAATTTACGAATTGCGAATATTAGGTACTAGGCAACCAAAATTTTGGTTTGATTTAAGTATTCTCGTGAAATAGAACTTTCGTGAATTGAAGACTCGGAAATAACGTTGCTCTAAGGAGCGCTACCATAATTACGATGCTCTATACTGAGCAGCACCATACCTTCGAATGAACGAATATATGAAGGCGTGAACGTGCGCCTCGTTAAGCAAGATGAAATATTTTCTACAGATATTCAATTTCTTAGCCTTAAAAAATCTTATACTCTGGAAATGATCGTCATCTCATAGTTGTTGGCTTGGTAAATGACACATAGTCTATCATTATACATTGCTCTCGCAAGAAACATATAGCAGAAACCTTTGAATAGGTTACGTATGTATAATATACATGAAATAATATTTTTCTTAACAGATAATTAAGAATTTGAATTCAAACTGGTGTATATTTCTCACTGCAAATATGTACCGAGATCACGCTGTCTGGAGTGACTAATTTAAAGTAAAATTCAAATCATTAAGTGCGCAGTTCATGAGTATTACACGTTTTACACAAAGTTGAACAGTAGAAATGAAACCCCACATCTATGAATATTTATTTAATCTGAATATATTTTTCAGTTTTGGTAGACCCTAAGGTGTCTCTCCGCCTCACATGTGTCACCTGAGCCACGCAGCGGCATACGGCTCGTTTGGAAAAGTTCTCTTCAAGAGACTTACTTAAACTTGGACGTTTGAGTCCTGCGGGACCACGCCACCTTCTTTTTTGCGTCGCTGGTAATTCTAACCCGCGTTCGAATGACCTAAGAAGCCAAGTTTGTACCCCGTGCCACTTATTTTCTTCTGGTAAAGGGAGGAGAGTTGCAGTTCGGGTGACATTCAGGCATACTCTTGGTTAGGACGTACCAAACAACCCAATTGAAGACGGAATGGAGCGTATCTCTTAGTAGATGCTTCGATATATTTGCTCAAATGCATTGAGTAACGGCTCTCTGGCTTTAGGATCGAAGAGAAATTTATAGTAAAAGTTGAAAGAAAACTCATAAGTTTAGCAGCTTCCGAATCTTTGATGGACCGCGTCGAAAAGTTGGTCAGATCAAGCGATATCGAAGGATTCTAGCACGAACTGAGAACATTAAGGGAAAGCATTGGTGAGCAAAATAGCTCCTTTTCGGAAAACCGCTCAAAATTATGATACGAATCTCCGTTGTTTGTTGATGTGCTGAGATCGGTGTCTGAGGCTAAGGATAAGTGCGTATACTTAGAATGTGTGACGTCGTATATGCTACATATGTGATGTGCGTTATGTAGTAGTGCTTATGCTACGTGACAAATTGTATGTTGTATCTCTTAGGTTGTGTGCATTATACTTCGTGTATCACGTGGTACACGGCTTACGACACGCGTTACGATGTATTTATAGTCCATGAAGTATGCCTCATATATTACGCTGTAGGAGTTACAGGGTGTGCGTTCAACGCAACGCGTGACATCAAAATGGATTATCCGGAGTCACGAGGCTCCAATAATTTGCTCATCTCTCAGAGAATGAATATTATTTCTGGCCATGGGCAGGGGCATGTCACGAGCGCTGTAATTTTATGACCGCTATCAAATTCCCAACTCGAATCTTGTTCCAATAAGCTGAAGAATTACATGAATAAACTGAACTGTTATCAATTCCTCGGATCTTTTGCAGCAGTTTGGGCACCTCGGCCCGGGCTACACAAGTGCGTTTTCGTTTAATTTTAATAAATATTACCTATGTATCCACGAGGGATCGCAAGTTTTCATCAGCATTCGAATGCAAAGTGCATCATCGTTATCAATTTATGAAGAGTAAGACATTGTCAACTTGTTAAGGCGATGCAGGCGGAACGAGGAGCTTACCGTGTCCAGCAGCGTCTCCAGTATTTCAGCCGCTGCTTTACTCGCATAAATCCACGGGGCTGACGCGCCCTGATATATAACGACTGAACCCGCTTACGTAATATTATTAATACCATTACGTGGCCGTAACACGCTAAGCTTATTAGGTCTCGCAGGATCTGCCCAAGGGGAATTTCTCCGACCGTAAATCCTTCCTCAATCTTTGCACGATTTTTAGGAGTAAGAAAATATTGCATTTTTCGGTTTCTGTAAAGATTTTTATAATTTTATGTGTAACTAATTTTAATTACGTGTCTCGTTAGCTGAAAATACCGAGCCATAAATTTAGTTAACGTGAAGGAGTCACTTTCAACATAGGCTGCTTAAGCATCGCAGGCTTACTAACGCGCGCTTCACTTACTTTACCCACTGCTCATCACCCAAGGCAGTGACTATTTCACGAGATGAAACAAGTTGACGAGTTCATCGTATGACTGAGTAGTAGAAAAATTTACGTTCCTTCGCTGCGTTGAGTTATATAGTTCGTGCATCCCACAGAAGGGTTCTAATAACTGAGGAGACAGCGACGTACCAGCGGCGCATACGCTATATAAAATCTTATTTTACATGTCTATGGATATGAAGGAAAATTTCGAACCTATGACTCGTAACTGACTGCACGCTATGACACACAGATAGCAAGTCATGCAGGGAGTTTTTACTCGCATTGAAGTTTACCTTGCAGCTTGTGTAAAATTGACGTATTGAATAATAAGTAAACTTCGAAAACATTGAATACATACAGTTTGAAACTATTCCACATATTGTGCAACAATCTTCCGGTAAAATTGTATTAAAATAAAAACTTTAATTTTATATCGGAATTGTGTTGAGAATATTCTTCAATAGTAGCGCACTCCATTATTGGGGTGACAGTGGTGGAGGGAATCGATGGAAGAAAACATGGATGTTAAAATGAAAAGGTATCTTTTCTGAACGTTGACTATAAACCTTTATATTTTTGTTAGTCTATTATTCTGGCATGCTTGTTTTTTCTTCTACATTCACACGTTTCGCTCACAGATTTCCGATCATGCAGTACAGGGTGTTTCACAGAGGTCGCTGAATTGGGTAGAATGTCTCCGCACTGAGAATGCGTCGATCAGACGTACATAAACTATTCCATAACGCTATGTGCACAAATATCCTAACAAAATTACAAATCATTGATCGGAGATAGGAGAGGTGGCAGCATGATAAAAGTACGCATTCAAGCTTCAAAACATTGAAGTGTCACCCGATTCAATTCGGTGGTTATTATGGAAAACTTTACTTATTTCTCATCGCAAAAATTATTTAGATTTACTAAAAAAGAACGAAGAAAAATGTTTCAGTTGAAGTAATTTAACGGAAGAATTGCGGGAGAAACCAGAAATAGGCGGACAACCATCCAAAAACCATGAGATCAAGCCCAATTAAGCTCTCAAGCTCTCACTCAGAAGCTGAGTCGTAACTCGGGCCTGAAGTGTGAGCTACGTAGTGCGACCACCCGCCTCTGCTCTCCCAGAGACGGTCGGAGAGCTTTTCCCACTTTTCCCAAGCCTGAAGAATCTCTTCGAAGAATAAATGTCCCCTTCCATGCATCCCTTTGTGTGGAGGTCTGGAATAATAGAGAGGAAAGGGGAGGTTAATTCAACAATGGTGAACAAGAATCAAGTTAAGCTTGCTGAATACGTGTTGAAGTTTTGTGCACTGCTTGTGTTCAGGGCTGAGGACCTGAGCATAGGAACTGCATCACAACCCGGACACTGGACTTGGGGATTCGTATCGAATTGGTACAAATTTGAAGTTAGAGTATGAAATTTCATAGTCTATTACGTTCATCAACAAAGCAATGTGAGAGAATCTAAATCAATAAAACTAAAAATCGGAGGGAAAATATTTGAGAAGGCCTCTGAACACCGTCGATTGCAAGCTTGTTTGCTCTCTAAAGCTGGTCATATGCGCGGCCCTGACTGGCAACTGATTAAATACATCATTAAAGAATAGGCAGAAAGTCGACAAAAATGATTTCCAACATTTTCGAATGGTAAAATGTACATGAACACCTTTTTCATAAATTTTCTGAACTTCTCGTTCAATGTGGGACATTATTTCTACTATGCTGAGGGAGCGTAAGACACCCGCTCGAAGGTGGCTCAAAGATTTCATAGGAATATATTTCGGGAAAAAACCTAGTTTGAGATTAAATTGATACTAACTCGCTGGCATCCCGAGTCTTCAAATCTCAGGTCATCCTCACGATGGAGAAAGATACTAACGAGCATCGACAAAGAAAAATGTAGAGTGGGACTTGGAAATTAGATTCACAGCAGTTTTTTACAAGCAGGACTCCTAACTTTGCAATGGGTAGATCGGGCCACTGACGAGGAGCAATAACTGCACATCTCCTTAGGGCAAGTAATAATGAGCTTAGCCTATTCTCGTGAGGGTTTCAGAAACCCCACTAGCGATTCTTTACCAACTTCCAATCATGCCCTATGTAACTGAGGAGTGCAAATGCTCACAATGTTCAACAGAAACTCTAAATTAAATGGGAGACCTCAGTTAGGGTCCTGACCTAAGATGAAGAACAAGTGTCGAGGAACATCGCTGATGATCATTATACCGGAGGAAGCGAAGAACGAGATGCCGGAGGTCGGTAATTCGAGCGCCAATTTGTTGACCGAGGGCCAAGCACCTCTTGGTCTTCATGACCGATTAAAAAAAATTGTGACTCAAAACTGCGCAGTGGAAGCCACAATCCAGAAATAATAATAGATGGTTCAAGATCAAATCTGTGTTAAAAGACCTCATTGAGAAATTATCTCGTCAATTACAGGAGATCGATGACGTTTAATGACCCCTGCGAATTAGGGCCTTTACCGCTGCTCAAATCTGAAGAAGATGAATGAGAAATTGTTCGTTTGCGAAGCCTCGTTTATAAATGGAAGGTAGGGAGACTTAGCACTGGTCCTAAAGAGCGTTAGCATTAGTCTGTGAGATAGGCTCGTCGGGGTCAGCAGCCCTGGAGCGGTCCTCGCTTTACCTTGAGGCCACGATCGCGCACGGTAACAAAACTGATGTTTGCGAGAGATGCTCCAGGGACAGATGTTGGTGAAACTATTCCATGATCATGTACAGGTTTCGAAAACGACATAAACGACAACACGTGCGAAGCAGCTACTGCACTCGGTTCTTCCAAAAGTATGTGTGTACAAAGGGGTTCAACCTGTCGGCATCTTACTTTCAATGTGCACGTCAACGAGTTCACGTTCAAGAAAACGAGCTGAAAGAAAATCTTCAGAAATGTAGGAAGATTTGAGCGGGCAACTTCTGTTTAGATTGGTATGTCTTATTTTTTTTATCCTTGCAAATGTTCTATGATTCTGTAATATCTGCTAGTAGTAAAGTAGTACTTGCATTCTTAAATTTGGAAAACAAGATTCACTTTAATATTTTTTTTCTCTAGCGATTTCGATCAGAGCTTAAATGTGTGTTTTCATAAATAACTTCCATAACCAGGGGGAGATTAAAATTCATGCATTTTTTGGAGGAAAAACCAATTTGATTGAGATGTAACGCCTAATTCAGGTCTCCGTGGTAAATTATTCAATTTACTTCGATTATGAGGTGGATATAGCAAACAAGTTGAACACAGTTATTCTGCATGAAAAGAATTAAAGACCAATCTTTAGCTGGGGTGCAAAATATCTCTGATAGATATATTAACGACTTGTTCTTTGCAGGGTAGGCAATGAAATTAGAAAATTATTTTTTCGTATTATTCAAGGTTCTAAGCGTTCCAAATATTACACGTACTGAGTGCATAATTGCTGGCATTATCGACTTCTATGTTCATTGGTGAGACATGGTTCGAGCAGCCGATAAATCGTGGCAAATTAAAAAACTGCCTCGACTTTTTACAATATTACATTCTGAAACTTATTCAAGAATTTTTGTCTAAGAAACTGCTGCTGAGATGATATCAGAACGACTTCCTATTCTAAGATGTTCTAAAACTGACAATTTACGAAGCAGTTTCGAGAACGCAATTATTCTCTCGAGCTCATAGCTTCACAAGGTAATCAGCACATAACTCGGGTTCCAGTGCTGTTACAGCTACCAGCTCATCCTTCTCGCAAGATTTAAGAGACGCTAAAGTAAAAAATATAACTGCACTGCGAGAATTTCCAGCTATCCATCTACGAGTCTAATTAGAGCCCGGTGCTCCAGGACTGCATTTACAATCCGCTTAAAAAATCATCATTTGTTGCCTTACACTTTTCGGAAAAAGACATCGCGGTCCCCGGGCCTCAAAAGTCAACCAACGGGTCCCTGAAGGTTAGGCTGAGAGCACCGTTCCGTTGGTAACAAATGAGTCAATGTGTGGAAACTATCGTATCATTAATTTGCGTGAACTCGATTTTTGATGGGTAACATAGTTTGGTAACAATAATTTTCAAAACATAGTCATGCCTGATGGCAAAGCTATGCACGTGAATGGATTTTCCCGGAATAGTGCGATGGAGGTCAAACCAATTACATCCCCTAGTTTGAGTTGTAAAAGATTCACAGATATTTAATTTTTCTACAGATTTATATGTGAAGTTGTTATTGATCACGAATAAGACCAATAGAAAATACATATACAAAAATAAAACGCGCCCTGTTCTGCAAAAACAAAGCACAAACTAAAAAACAGCCAAACCAAAATCTAGGAAACAGGAATTCAGAGTAAAACTCGTGAGGAGCAGCCTAAAACTGACGCAGAACTTTACGAAATGCCTTCATCACTTTGAATACACCTGCATTGAGTGCGTTGATAAGCTTTTCGAAGCCTTTGAAGTTAGAAAGTAAAATTAAAAAGTTCACCCAAAGAGTGCCGCGAAACTCTAACGAAACCCAACACAAAGCAGAGCCAATTCCATAGCGCGACAGAATTATTCTGAAATAAATTTTGAGCTATCTAGTAACTACAGCCTGCGCAGTACGAAAATTTGAACTTCATTAAATTTCATTCTAAATCGGCTCCATATTTCAAAGCCCACCGGGAATTCTACATGAGAGCCTCGTAACACTCGCACAAAATACTCGAATTGAGACCTGGGTCGAGCATTAAAACCTTACTGAAAAGGTTGGTGTACTTTGACTAGGTCGGTGCACTAATTAAGGAGATATGCGTTTATTGTGCACTGAAAATTCTGCACACGGCATATTTAAATCGGTTATACGTTCATTCTTCGGGATATGTTTATTTGAACAAGAATTTGTGTCATTTTGACCAGTTTGACAGTACTCTTTGACTATATTTGAGCAAATGTACAGATCCCTCGTGTCATTCGCAATCCAATTAAACTGTTTCAAAAATGTATACCTTCTTTTAGAACATCAATAATTCTCATTTGGTGAGGCTGCACGATTTGGGGGAAGTCTAATTTCTAGAATGAAATGAAGCATCAACGTAATCACAAGCATTTAAATATTTGAAAATTAAATGTTTCAGATCTCAAAAAATTTATCTTCAGTGTCTGAAAAAGCACAACACTTTCTCGAATAATATTTTATAGAACAGCGATAAAACAGTATTCTAGAACATGCACAATAAAAATATGCACATCAAAACCCCGATGTCATAAAAATTTGTATTTCTAAATGGAGGATCTTTGTTTAATCAATATTCTCCATAAGATGAGGAAAACTATTACAGTAGGGTAATTCTCTTTGTATTCTGAAGCAGTGATAGAAGAAAGTAATGTATCATGAATACAGCACGCTGACTGATGAGTGCATTTAAAGAGTTTAAGTGATCGAAACTTTAACCTCACGCGAATTATAGGTATTCTATAAGGAGGTACACATTTTCGATTGGCACTCCGCACAGCAACCTCCTGCAACGGTCTCATGTGTTATCCCTGGGGAACTCCAAGTGAAAATGACATACTGACGAGAGCTGTCACTCTCACATGCAATCCAAGAGCATCACGAGTACCTTATTTATTTTTCTAACAGAGCCATATGCCTGAAGATGTAGCCCAGACATAAATAGTGTATGCACACCTAGAGAATGTTCCAGAGAAAGTACGTGGTCTTTTCCTGTGACATGATGTATTACAAAAAAATATCTGCGAAGCTCAAAACGCTTTTTCAATCGTCCCCGATTATTAAAGGTCCTAAAGCCATAAGTCTCTAAAGAATGAGCGGTTTCTGCGAGCGTTCAAATTTGCCGACAAGCGCACTCGATCGTATGCAGTTTCTGCAGACCAAGCCGGACATTGTAATTTGAAATATTCGCCGTAAATCAAAGATTTCTAACGGGAATCTCGCTTTCCGGACATTCATGCGCCGACAGCTTAGAAAATGGACTGCCTCATGAATTGCCTTAATTCCCAGATCCTACAAGTGAACTCTCGGCTCAAAGAAGACTAGTCTTCTCCTCAGAAAGCTGAAATTCCAACGGGAGCTGACCACCATTTTCCTTAGTTATATTGAAAAGTAATAACCTGTTGAATGATCATTGTCTTTTGGAGGCTCGTATGATTTCATGTAAGAAAACGTAGTTCAATAAGAACGCTGTGCAATTAGTGCGAGCTGTGTGATATGCTGTCTGAAATGCAGTGACATATATCGAAAAGATATTTGAATCGCTTATGCTTTGGGAACGGAGGCTCTTAATTCTAGTTACTGATAAGCCTTTTTCAATGTGGAATAGCTGAGTATCCGTGTTGAGCTGCCCAGTGGATAATAATATAAGCTCTACACTTTTAAGCTCACAGGAAATTATTTTTTACCTGACCCTACTCATCACAACAAGAACTCTAGCGTATGTACCCTAGGTGCCGTGTTGTATTGATTTAGTCACTTTTATGGTCAGTTAACTCCCATGTAAGCTGTCTGAGAAGGAATAATTTAAAAGCAGTTTGTCCAATGATGCTTTTTTTGTTTACTATCACTAGCAGTTTCATTGGAAATTTTGTTTATATACTGCCCGTCTCGCATGAATTTTTTTGTACTTGATATATAAGAAATATTCTTGTGCAGAGATGTTTCTTATGCGAAAATTATGTGCAGTTGCAGAATTCAAAATGTATATTCCACATTGTGCGTAGAGTTCAAAAGAACTTCTTTGGCTAGAACAGGGTGAGAAAAGTTCTTTATAACCCGAACAATATGATTGGTAACACAGCTTCGCCGAAACACAGGCTCCGAGCACTTAAGAGCATGTTCTGTTGCTTGCAACAACAGCTTCACGGAATATATTTCTCAATTTCAGGCTCGGATTTAGTAACAAAACTCCGCACACTGAAAACTTTAGCAGATCTCGGCACGCTGCGGCATCGTGATGTATTTTTTTTCATAAACATTTTTTTTACATCTGATGGTTGTTCGTGTTTTATGAAAATATTTCACAAGATTGATGATTATTTTCTGACGTATAGGAATTTTTTAGAGCACACGATTTTTGAAATGCGTTACCATAAATGAGTTAAACGAACAAGAATCAAGCACCGTGCACACAAGCTACATTTACGCGCTTCCATCATCGTGGAAATCTTACAATTTTTCGTAACTTTTGCACCGTAATATTTGTACGGAAGAAATTAAATCTCGCTTGCAGCATCACGAAAAAGCCAATTTTAGCTCCAAGATTCAGGGAGCGAATTACAGGCTTCGGCACGATGGCGGCTAAAAAAATTTTAGCCTGGTGAATTGACGTACAATTTTTTTCACATGTTAGCTGATGGATGAAATGAGATTTATTTGATACCATTGACAATTCTTTCGCACAAGTGTAAATTCAGTGCCTAACTATTTTTTCTTGCGCAGAAAAAACACTGGAGAGAGAATTCTTGGAAAGAACCTTATAGTGTAACCTATGGAACTCTACAGAAGTACGAGTATATCTACAAATACTACGTTGCATGATAACGGATGCCAAGCTATCCAATATTCTGATAGCATATCTGTACGCATTCTGTTGCCTGATAAATCGTATCTTAGAGTACGACATTGAAAATACATATCTCTAAGAATTATGCAGATTGATAAAAAGTATCCCATCGTTCTATATCCAGCCTGCGTACCTCAAAATATCCCCCTGATCGATAAAATACGTCACGCGGTCTAATTTCGTGATCAAATATCAGGCAGTGGATTAACATGGCGGCTAGAGAACGGCGTGGTGAAGGAGGCCGGGGTCGCCAATAGGACACGGAATTTCGTTTCTCGACGTATCTTTTATTTTCCTTCAGCAGAAGTTGGGGCCTCAAATCTAGAGTCCAGAATTTATGCCAGGTTCAGCTAGCGCCTGGCCAGAAAAGACTGATATTGGGAGACTGGATTGTTATTAACTTGATCTTGATCTAAAATACGGCCATAGGCACGCAGGCTTTTAGCTTCTCACTCTTCTCCTTTGTAGCAGTACTGCGTATTTTGGGCGAGAGCGATCATGCTCGTCAGCGTGGTCAAATTGGGGACACAAGTGGAATTGAAGCGGAGAGAAAACAATGAAAGCGAAGAAGAAACTCAGATACTTGAAGGGAATGAAGACAAGTAAAGAAAATGAAAAGTAAGAGTTTTCAAGCAAAACTAAGTTAGGTACCTACTGGTCTTCTTCGTAAAAACAGAAATCAGTGAAAAAATAAATCTATCATGCATCAAAAATACAGTAGTACCCAATTTTAAATATAAATTTTGCTCGTTAATACAAGATTATTCACGAGTCGCCTAAAATCTCCTAGCGAAACGAAAAAATATAACATTGTAGGACTGAAAATACAACTACATACATAATACATCCATTACGCATTCCTAATGCATATTAACTCTGAGATTTGTAGTGAATATCTGCATATTGTTATGACAGCGTCCTTAATATGCAAAAGCTCTTTATTTGCCCGAGCGGGTTTCATTGAATATTAACACCCGTCCATTATTGCTCACGGCAAAATTACACTAAATCTGCAGCTGCAATAGTAAATTAAAAATTTATGTTCTTTATAAATCCGAACTTGTTTTGATTAGTAATTAACAATGCTTACCAAATTTGCATGTCCCAAAATTCAGTACGCTCAATTTTCTTATGAAAAGGTCGCTTTTCCAGTCTTTTATTTTTCTCCAAATGAGATACCTGCTCGGGAAGGGAATGTATCAAGCGCAGTTAGAATCATCTTGATCACTTGTATGATGCCACCGTATTCTCGATCTGCTTCCATCATAATAGATCAAATATAATAATATTACTAAAATATTCTTTTTTTTTTAATTTCGTATAGAATGATCGGGTAAAGTTTATCATTTTAAAAATGGAAATGAAGTTATTACTATGGAACAACAAAGCCTATTTCACTACAATTAATATTTGTTTCTTTACTTCAAGCAGAAATAGAAAAATCTCAAGTTACGATATACTCCTATTTACCTAAGTTAAGGGAAAGTACTTTAGTAATTTAGTTGAACGGCTTGCACCCATTTGTTGATATTTAAATAATTGTTGCATTAAAGTACTGAACGTAACAATTTAAAAAATGGAAAAAAATTGCGCTAGCTCACGATAGAGTTTGAACTACAGAATAAAAATAATTCAGCGTAAAGTTCGGAATTGTGAGTCATTGAAAAGTTTTTTTGTTAAGCTACTCTTCAAAGTCATCCTTTTTAATTCAACGCTACAGAAAAGGAATAAATCAAAAGCTTACTTTATAAAAAGGACATTTCTTGCATGCGATCCATGTATTTAAACTTTTAATTGAATAGCAGATACTATCACCACATTGAAAAGAAGTGAACGAAAATTCAATTTTTCAAAGCAGCGATACATTCCCAAAGAAATGGAAAATTGAATGAGAACAATCCGGCGCTAAAGAGGCTGCACTGCAAAGTGTTCTCCAAGTTTCGGGCGGCAGAGGCTCAGCTCATCAAATCAAGCAGGGCCTACGTATGCAAGTCTCCCTTGTTGTTCCCACGAGCGAGAGACATCCATGTCCAAAACTGGCGAGAGCAGCAAAGCAAAGGGCTTCCCTCTTGTGTGCGCTGTGCAGAAGTTAGAGCGGGTTGTGCCAGAACGCGCATCAGAATGAGTGACCTGACCTGCGATCTGAGATAAACTTCTCAAGTACGGGCCAAACTTTCTCGCTTGTCGGCACTGAGTGAGCGCACGCTTGCAACGTGAGAGACTATCCACGTATCCAATTCTAGTATTTTTTCGTTTAGGTTTGTGCAGTAATGCCATGAGTTATGTGTTCTGTCGTACGTCCTCAGTTCCACTATGAGTTTATGGAGCTTTTGAACAACTGAAAGCGAACGATAAATTCTAACTTGCTCCTAACTCACAAGTCTCAATTTCGAGGGCTGGAAGTCTTCAATCCTGGTAGATTATTTTAGAACTCGTCTGTAATCTGGGTTTACTTTATCACTAAAAGATCAGATCGAGACCGAGATTTTGCCAAGCCGCGCGCTATACAGGAACACGAAGGATAGAATGTACTCGAAAGCCTGCAAGTTTAGCAACACAGAGGCGTTACCTGGAGTCTCCTGATAGAACAACTAAGTTATTCATAAATGCAACCTAACTCTAGTTCATTAATTCACCGGTGAACTAAGTTTAAGAGAAATGTATTATACTGTACATAGTGTATGTAGAAGCTAAACTGTATTTTTTGATAAATTTCGTAAAAACACTTCCATGAGAATACACTTTTGAAGACACAGGTTCTAAAATTATTTTGAAACTTAATATGATACGGCGATAAATTTAAAGCGACGTCAGACAAAAATTTGAGAATTGTCCTACAACTTTGGCGTCGCTGTGGAAGTCCCAGTTGGAATACCTCCAAAAATGCACATTTTTCTGTGAATTGATGTTACGCCACTGTCACTGGTGGACGAGTAAGACCTAATTCCCTGAACTAAAATTTTACTGGACGAAAGGTGATCTGCAGAAATTCGCATGGCAAAAACCTGCCTCACCCACTACTGGGCATTTCTGGAAGGCTCAAGTCATCTCTTCAGTAATGCTGTAATTCCGTGGAATGTTGAGGTGTTCATGTGCATTCACGCGGGCTGCTTCCATTTTAATTTTTTAAACCCATCACTGAGTGCATTTAGCATTATCAGTGAGAGAAGAAAAGGCTACATTAATATCGCAAAGGGAACGACTACCCTTCCTTCAGTCGCAACTCCAGGAGCTACTCGGGCGCTCTCCTAACCTTGCACCAGCTCGAAGGCTGTAGATCTCAGCACTGCAATCAGGAGGTATTGAAGGACCGTGGGGGACGGGAGGGGGTGAGCGTGGGAAAGCCCTTCACTGGCTGTGGGGGTTTTGTCGTGGTTTTATTGTTTGTAAACGTTCGAATGTTGTAGGCCGTGAATGCTCTTCAACTGAACATTCTCTACTAATGAAGGATGTATTCGTAACTAAGGGATGACAGCGAAGGCGTATACTATTGGTCTTTAAAATGAGAAACAAAAACTATTCTGGCAAGTCACTTAGTGTATAGGCTTGTACATCCAATACAGTCTGTCAAATAAAATGCTGCTAATTACACATTAGGGCCTAGTAGGAGTAGTGCTACGCTGTCGAATGTATCAGTTACGTAACAATTTGTGTAACGAACTTAATTTTTATCCATACATCGTACTCTTCGTACAAAATTGGACAGCATCGCTTTCCGTCCTGATTGTCCGGAATTCTCCAACGATGTTGTAGCAAGCTCACACCCTGACCCGTCCCAGATCAGACCTCACCCAGGCACCGTAGCGCCGCCGTCGTGCTGGCGCAGTCAAGAAAATTCGCTTGTAGCCTCGCGGTGAATTATGGACGCGGGCGATGAAGTTACCTCGAGAGAGGCGTTTGTTTTTTGTAACCCCAAAGATTTATATTTCTCTCGGCTGACCGTTTTAATGCATAGGCCTCGGGAATAACTACCAAGCTGCGACCGGTTGTCTCTTCGATATGGATGACTCGTGGGGTTCACGAACGAGGTTTTGTCGAAGGTTGTCGGAGACGCGATGCCTGAAGCTGGATGACGCTTCAAAATGAGACGCAGACGTACCTAAGCAAACACGACTTTGTGTTCATAGATCATGTTAAAATTAGCCTCACTGTTATACGTCTGCCAGGAGGTAACTGTATGCTTCATTAGCGTTACGATATGAGTACTAAAGCGTTGAGAGAGTGAAATGAAGTGACAGAAGTAAGATCAAAACTTTCGAAATAAATAATATTTTTCGGTTACATTTGATTGGAAAAATTCGAGTAATTTGTGAGTGCGTGTTTGTAGGCTACTCATGACTTCGCTGTTTGTGATTACTCAATATATTCGGCTGAACAGCTGAATACAAACATGCAACAATTACTTTTAGCGCTATTGTTCGATCTCCTTCCATATCTATCGATGTAACTTTCACTTTGAAGTTATTGAACCTAATCTGAGTGTCACCCAGTAATGATTTTATTCAGTGCACTAAGCGAAATTAAAATTTCTATCAAACATATTACCAATTTCATCTGCACGTACATTTGCGTTTTTACCCGATTGTTTCAATTGCGCTCGGTATCTGGCTCTGATACTAGAATAACTCGTAACATAAGTTGCAAAGTAATTTTTCAGTACTGATGTCATGTTGTACGCTCCGTAATTTATATTCTTTCAATATCCAGTGTGCTGCAGGATGCGCACTGCAACACTCAGCAAAAATAATAAGCTCCAAGCTGCGCTGAATATTTTCGGTGTATTTTTAAACTCGGCGTAATTCTGAGAAAACGATGTAAAAACAATTGGAATCCATTATTCTAACATCACTCCGATAATGGTATTTGATTGACAACTGACTTCCTGAATTCCAAGGCCTCTATTTGTTTCGGTAATTGTGTTCTGACATAAATTCAATGGGAAATATATTTTCAGCTTTCTGATGGCACCAAAATCGATTTCTGTTAATTGACTTTCTTTTCCAATTAATAGGTTCATATTTCCTCGAACTTAAATCCTAATCACAATGTATTAATAATTATAAAATACACAATCTCATGTATCAGAGCTTCGGCATCAGGTTTCATATCCCTGAGTTGACTGAGCAACAATTTAAAAACTGAAATACCCTCACGGGGATTTCTCCATAGACGGCGCTCACAATGTTGATATTCTGGCCTCAAAATTTTACACCAGCGTCTATCCGATATCATGTGAAGGTGTTATTGCGACTTTGCTTGTAATTAAAGCTTATTACCCAAGGGTAAGGAACTAATAGAAATAATAATGCAGGTTATAATAAGCTTAATAACTAATTCCGTGCAGTGCTCAGAGAGCAGAATGTCCCACAAGAAAACAAGGTACAGGATACGAGGAAAATTAGAAAGACTGTGAAATGGAAGCACTTCATCAAAATACTATTCTAAAATGATCCCTACAGGGTAACTACAATGGTGATTTATTGGAAAAGAAAAGATTAAATTCATGTATTTTCTCTCACTTAAGATAAATATGAGCGCATTTCATTTGCTCTTTGCCCAAACATAACAAAAAATTGAATGGCAACATTGTCGTGACTCAAACAGAAGCTGCATGCATCACCTGACCCAGCTGTTAACTGTAGGGAGAATGATAAAGGAATGCAATAAGTTGCAACCCACAGCTGGAGAAAAGCAGATCGGCCGCCTAACAAACTGGACGCCCCGAGAGAGAGAGAGAGAGAGAGAGAGGAGGCTGAGCAAGAGGCCAAAAAATGTAGCCTGACTGAGTGTCGCTGAGCCAGGACCCCGCAGCTGGTGGTGCTATCTTATCACGCGTTCTGATGTCAAATTGTAGATATTACTGTTATGTGCTCACGCTTATTAAGGATGATATTAGAGTTTATTGTATGTCCGTTACTCTTAGTCTTGTTTTACGTATATGGAATGATGCCGATTTTTGTACCTTAATAGCGAGGTTCATTTAACATCTAATTCTTCTCTCTTCCGACAGCTTAGGTGTTGTGGGGACATTGCTGATTTGCTAATTGACCCATTTCGAGGGTTTCGTCTTTACTTTGTGTCATCGAAAATAACCCTCTTCAGACAATCTTTTATGCCTTAAACTCTTACTTGACAATTGTATTGACATAAATTCATGAAAACAAGGTGGATGATTGAACGGCAGATAATACAGAATTTGTTGCTGCGCATGGGATTACTTTTCAAAATTTCAATTCCCTCCGAGCCAAAATGCCAGAAAATGTTAGTATGGATTGATTTGGCTCTTCATAATTGTACGACTTATCAATGCGATTTCAGAGTTTGATAATGGTTGCAGCATTTGTTTTCCGTACGTACATACCTCAATCGTGGCCTCGCTCTTTAGAGTGACCTCATGCAGAGCATTCGGAAGGACGTCGCGCTCTCCGATGATGTGCGACTCCCACAAACCACTTCAGCTCTGAGGGCTCCAGTGTTTGGCAGGTATTGTGCGCGGTAATGAGACTATAAAGAGGCTCTCATGTGCAAAAGCGAATTGATTCTAGGACTAATTTTGTTCAAATGATAACGTGTAAACGGTGTAATCCCTTCTTTCAATGTGCATTGCGCGGGGCGATGCAGGAAAGCGCTTGAATTATGTCAATAACAGTTTTGGCAGTTGAATTCGTGAAAAATTACCGCGCAAAAACAGCATGCCTGCAACTCTTAAGAATGCCTTAGTGTTGACAGAATTTTTTCATCTGAAATTTGATTATAATTATATCTGTTTCCTCATTCACATTACCATTTATGATCCTTTTTTTACGCCTAAGCTCTTGGTTGTTCAGTTTAATGTTATCAGGGAAAGTTTTTCTATGAGCAGGCTGTACAGTTCTATGAATATAAGGCTTTACAGTTCTCTCGCTTGAGATGTTACGATACACAGAAACAATACAACCTATCATTTATTCTTTAATGTCATTTATGTAAGAAAAACTTCTTTTCTTTCACAGCTATGCACCAAAACTCCTTAGCAGATATCTCAGCCTGTCAGAAGTTAAATAACTAGACCGCTTAACAGGAGGCGCTTCAGATAAAAATGCAAGCTCTAAAATTAGCCTATATTTTTCTTTGCTGAATCACTCATCCGAAAATTTTCATTTGTTACTCTGGAACATTGATTTTGAAACTGTTGCTGAACCAAAACAAGCAGCTCCCATACAGCACACAATTTCAGTTCAGTTCGTATTATATAAAACAAAAAAATTCACAGCAATTAGTGACAGCACACACCGTCAAAAACAATACCAATTTTATTCAAAGAAGGAAAAAGTAAGTGTACATTAACTCAAATGTGTAAGAAGAGACTCACGAGATATGTATGGCAGCAAACGTTGGCTGTACACCTCGAAGTCTGCGGTAACAATTCTGTGATCTGCCAAGAGTAGATTGCGTGAAGCTGTTCTAAACTTGTATAAATATGCGACAGTAACCAAAATAAATAGGAGAATATGAGTGGGTTAGTGAGTTTTTGGTCATAACTCTGGTAAAATAAGATAAAATGCAGAGATAGGGGATTGTCAGCCAAATCTTCCGGGTTCATCAGAGAGAGTCGAAATGTCTGTTGAGCTCTGCGAGGTGTGAGTATTTTTATGTTTTTATTTGATCTAATCGTCTGCACCTTGATGATCACTCATAAAATATAAAAGTAATTCAACACAGAATATTTTTTATCTATTATAATCACGCATTAGTTCTGCGGTAAAGTTTTAATCGTTATAATATCTTCGAGTTCAATTTATTACCGGATTTTTTAACGTTTTATTTGCTGGTACTTAATGTCCTCCTCCTCTTTTGGAGGACAACTTAGTGTTGAAGCAAGCTGCGTACATTCACTCAAAATTTTCATAAGCAGGTGCTTGCAGCGCGAAAAGACCAAGAGTTCAATCTCTCCATTAACTAAAAATTTTGTATTCATTATACTTGAATATCAAAAGGGAATTGATTTTTACATTAAGAAATCAGTCAAGCCTTCT
Organism: Orchestia grillus; assembly: GCA_014899125.1. NCBI lineage: Eukaryota > Metazoa > Arthropoda > Malacostraca > Amphipoda > Talitridae > Orchestia > Orchestia grillus. Next base: position 52,086 of record VOMN01130818.1, on the reverse strand, counting down.
AGATAAAAAGTGTCAGGACCACATATACTTTTGCAGTCCTTAGCTCGTTATAATTTGAAACCAAGGACTACCATAAGGAAGGACATGCATAGCAGATTATTTGACTTTGCTAGCGAAATATATCGCAATTCTCATCATATATTTTTTATTTTCGTCAAACCGTCGTTACTAAGTAACTAGATGTAACAGAGAATAGTAATAAATAAACATGCATCATAAAATATGGTTTGTTAAAAGTTCAAAATAACTTTTGAAGAAGCTCTTAATAGCGTACCTTAGTCCACTTAGTCAACATCAAGAAAGCATCTAAACTTAACTTTAAACTTAAGCCGCAAAAGAATCCCACTAGATCACTCATGAACTATTTTCCGCCTAATCAGAAATTATATGATGACATTCCACTGTACAACAAAACTCGCTTATGGAAGCACAATATAAGAAAAAAGTTTCTATCATTCGAAACAACGAAAATCCCAAAAAAACGATAGTACTTGTTATAGATTACGCACTCCCCACTGATAATAATTTTCTGCAAAATCCACAATAACATCATCTACTGAAACATTTAGAAGTAGAGTTAGCTCACTAAAGGCCAGTTAAGCCGACATGTGAGCCTTCTTTACTGAGGTCTAGAAAAGCTCTCCATCCTTCTGCTGATTTTTCCCTAGGTTTTAGAATCCACTCAAGAGCATATTTGCTGACTGTGTTCGTGATTTGTCGTACGGTGTGCCAATGCCATAGAACTTTCCGATGGTAGATAGAAGAACAACAAATCTCCGACGACAGCATACTCTATGCCTGGTCTCCTTGACGAAACAGAGTCCATATCTCACAAAGTCAAGTTTTTTTTGATGAGGTGTTGTCAGTAAACCTCTAGAGCAGCATTTTTTCAGTCGGGGTTGAGATCCTTTCTGCAGATCCTTTAGGTTCCACAAAAAAAGCCTAAGGGTTCCGCAGGAACAAGTGATATAAGCTGATGCACTTTTAAATTTTCATTTATTTTCATACACGTAATATTGCTAAACACTTATAATATGTTCTTGGTTGTTGTAATTTTGTAATATGGACATCATCTTATCTAAATTTTGTTACTAAATGCAAGGATTGCACAGGAGTAAAAAGGTTGAAAAACTCTTTTATACTTGGAGAATTCTTGAATGAAGTCACTCACTTTAGAGTGCACCAGGGGCATTTCATCATCGTATTACAAGTATTGTTTGCACTTTTTCCCGCCATCCTGCCTCATAGGCTACGCAACTTTCCTCATTGGATGAGACCGAGGAGACCTCTGCACCAGCCTCAACGACTGCCAAAATATTAGGGCTAATGCAGGTCGCAGTCAAGGTAGTTTAGTTTTCGTTAGTTTTCACAATCATAGTTAATTTACATTTTTCATAATTCTCTATCATGAAGGTACTCATAAATTTGTCATCACTTCTGGAAATTATTAAATTTTCATATTTTTGTTCAATTTTTTTTTCAGCGGCAAAGTCAGTGAGTGATGTTATTGTGCTTTCTGTTGGAAAATATATTTCATTGTTTAATACTCACCTCATTCAGAGCGAGGTGGTGGCTTTTAAGTTGGCAAACATGAAGCAGGCGCATCAAAAATAATCCTGAGTCGTTGATCAAGCGGATCGCCTTTTAAGTTCACCAAAGGTGGATTTGAAGTCTAATGATTCCACAAATTAAACTTAAAAGGATCTAGAACGGAATTCTTACGAGAAGGCAACGCAACCGACCACTTCTGCTTTATTTATCTTTAGGTAATATAAATCAACGACATTTGTCGTTAGAACTAAAATTGCCTTTACAGTTCACAACACCACATTTATTAGGCATATTGGTTTTATACACATACTCAAACCTGAAAAAAATCGAAAGTCCAACTCAGAAACTAAAGCATCATCTCAGTGTTCCTCCATTTTGCAGGCCAAATATTGCATGTTGGCGACTTCAAGGGAATGAAAATAGTCCGTACATGAGAGATCTAGGCCATGGATTTTGATCTGTGTGAGCTCAGCAATAACTGTTTATTGCGGATAAAATTATATAAGTTCTTGATGTCGACCTAAATAAAAAACACTAAGAACATAAAACATTCACAAAATCCAGTACAGAAACATTTGACGTCGCTTCAGTCACTCTTCATTTTGAAAGCGAAACTTTATTTGTTCGTTGTAAACTTTAGGGGAATTAAAAGTGGACGCTTAAGATATCTAACGTACGAGCTTTAACTCGAGATATTCTCAGGAATTACTGTTAAATATACATGAAATTACATACGTTATTGATGGTAATAAATTACAAACACTGAGAAGCCAAAAGTAGCGGTAACGTGTCGCAACGACCGCTAGCTCGAAACTAGTTTTCACTAGGGAAGGCTGCAATGTGCCTGTGCATGTCCTTTCTTTTAATTGTCCTTGTTTGGAATTCAAATAAAAATTGCTAAACTGCATTGCTGGTATTGAGTGTACACCCCCTATCAAGTTTAGCTATATTGGGCATCGAAAGTACATTATTGAAGAGTTGAACGGCGACTTCCAGTTCAGTAAAACCCCTCAAGTTACACGCATGCTCAATGCATTGTGTAATATTTTGTGGGCTCATTTTCAGGCGAGGATTAGCGACCAATTATTTCATATAATACAAACGCAGGAAACTCATTGGAAACCTGTAATCCAATTTTGCATAAGCTACGTGCATAATTTATGCGATTCAATGAACTCGTTCTTACCATTCTTTCTTGAAAGCATTACGCCATGAAGTAGAGAAGAGAAAGTCACTTCCTTGTCTACGTTTTGCACTCGAGATTGTGAGAAAGCATTCTCTGAAATCATTTCTTTTGACCGAGCTGGTAATTATGAAGCAGAAAATTATTTCCTGAAAGAACCTTTGTTTGACGATTTTCTTCGTTTATATATCCTGGTAGACTTCTATTCCTATGAAGATAACTCTCACTAGTAAGGTTTCAAGAGAAACCCTACAAGCACTAATTGTTTGGAAGGAGTTTACTTTGCTGCATCGTCACTATAAAAAATAATGCGGAGAAATAGTACACACTCGTATTTTCGACGGTATGTGACATAAGCCATTAACAAATGCGCTCACTCTGAAGCCATGAAAAAAAGCACTGGAATTCCTCCTGCTTAATGCAGCATTTTAGGGTTTTGCTTACAACAAACAGGTATGGCCGCCAAACAGTAGAAAAAAATTATAACCTACAAGGAGTTTCGAAGTCACTGGAGTGAACCTCGAGCGAAGACAAGTCCCGTTTTTGCGTTCACCAAAAGAACCTCCTATCAACAATCGACCACGTCTAAAAACGCTATGTGGAACACATTTCAGTGACAGCCAAATTAAAGTGTTTCTGGTATGAGTTTTTGCACTGGAACTTAAGTTTACCCATAGAACAAACGCTGAATTTATGAGCTGGATTTTGAAGTGTCGGTAATAACAGGTTTCGATGGACGTGCGACGGCTGAAAAAACGTCAAGCAGCTCGCCCGTAATTGTAGAGTTCCTGCCACGGCGTGCATCTGGCAATACTTTTATACCTGGTAAATGGGCAGCAGGACTTCCTTTCTGCCAAGCTTGATTCTTTTAGTTTTGGTGGCAACATTGGACGAGCAGTTAGAACCTATGACGTTATCGAGATGTCTCGTACACTTATTTACATTTACTCCATTGGATTAGAACAGATGTTCATACATAGCACGATTGCGTTGAGTCCTGGCGAGTCATCCTGTCGACTGAACATCAGAGTCAGATGCAAGTCAGTAGTGACAAAACTTCCAGTCGACTGAACATCAGAGTCAGATGAGAGTCAGTTGTGGCAAGTCTTACTGTCGACTGGACGTCAAAGCCACAGCCACGTTCTTCTTATAAAACTAACAATTTAACAGGGTTCGTAAGGCCGACAAGCAGTCATAATATTCTTGTACATGTAAATTATCCTCAATTTTGCTTGTACGGATATTCTTGTGGGAAAAAACATTAATGCATTCCCGTTATTATTTTGACATAATCACACGCTAGAACTTGGCTCTACGAGGCTAGCCCCAAAGAGCTCGGTGAGGCGGAACATCTCGACAATTGGGTGTCATGATTTCCGAGTTGTAACGTCCACGATGCCTGGAAGCCGTGCCCATGTTGCGGCGGCCGGCCCCTCCTGTACGAGAGGCAGGTTTGCCACCGACTCACCCTCTGAGTAATGCTTCAATCGGAATGCAACTTTGAGAAGCTCATACAAGTTTGTGCTGGTTGGTTTGAAAAGCAGGAGCATCACAGAACGGTACGCGATTTGGAAAAAAGTGTGCTCTTATTTAAGGTACCCTCAATGAAAATACTCTCCAAAATGCTTGGAACACTGTACGAAAATCTGGGTAAAATGCGCAATTGCGTTTGATTGTTCGCTACGAAATAATTTTCATGTCCTAATTAACCGTGAATCGAAGTGTAAATAATGAAAGTTCAGTTGCTGCTTCTCGCGTTGTTTGGCAAATAGAATTTACCTTTCTTAACAGGGGATATATTTGTCACTTTGTTTGTTATATTCGGATTTGGCTGCTATACAAATTTCCAAAATTCATTACTTTGCATTTACAGCCTGTAGAAGGCGCTGCGACTCTGGTTTGAGTAACCAGTATCCTGGATACGCGCCAGCTCGCTGTACGTTACAGGCCGGTGACGGCGCGGCCGGTGCGACCGGTGGCAGACACCTCAGAGCTTCGTCCTCGCAGCTTGAATTGGAGCAACTACGTTACTCCTCAGGGAACAAATGCCATGCATTTAAATTTTCTTCCAGAAGAGGCGTCCCTTGATTCATCATGAGGACATTAAAATTGAAGAAATAATATCGCATCAAGGAAGGTACTTCATGGACCATGATTCAAAATAAGGAAGGAAGGGTGGAGATTTGGAATCGTGAGAGGCGTGGGCGTTCAAAAAGATCCGCTGTGATCTCTATGTAATAGAGCTCACAGCGGATGTAGGACGAGTGGGATCCAATCCTGTACATAGACCGTATTTCTTCAAGATTTCGTTCTAGATCGTCTCTGCGCTTTTCCTTTCGTTACGTCTTAACTTTGACAATGAGCCTACTGTTTATACGTTTCACAAGACATTTGCAGTGAAAAATGCCAAGGATTTTAGGAACGTCATCGGAAGCAATTGAAAGTAATTAAAACTATGGATTCACGCCCATAAGGAATTTCACGCTCCGCTCGTGATCAATTCCTCAACGCTGTGCGACATCTCACTCATGGGATAAAAACCATTGCTCGCTGTGGCAAGATATATGAAGCGATTTAGGATTTTTCAGAGTTCCAAAAGTTTGGACAAGAAATCCTACTGCAGGGCTTCTTCGTTTGTCGACACACGTGTTCAATTAATCTGCGCTGCAAAACTCGCTAAACTTCCCGGTTGCCAATACAGCCCTCATGAAGCAGCGACGGACTTTGTTCCTGACTTATCAAAGAACTTTTTATTTACAAAAGAAAAGTCCTATAAGTACTCATGAAGGAAGACGACAAAGAGACTGGTTCTGAAGTCCTGAACATCGCTCTAGCTCGAAAATGAGGTACGACACTGCGACGCGACGACGGCTGCTTCAGCTGTCTGAAGGAACGAGAGCTGACTCCAGAAATATTTATTTTTCCGCCCATTTATTATTTTCATACGAATTTTTAAAAAGCTATGAACATTTTTTACATTCCACATTCTGAGACTGGAATATACGTTTCAGCTATCCTCGTAGCCACTTATATTTTTGACTCCTACATTTTAAAGCAGCAGGAATTTAACGAGCCCCTTTAAAATTATATTCAGCAACAGACCCGAGAGCAGATTCGTTCGGAAACAGCTATTAATAAACTTAATTAGAGGCGTAGTGCTAAACAGAGATCACACGGTAGCCAAAGCACATGCGGGCAAGAATTTAGAATTAATTCTGTTGAATATTGATCTCACTCGGACTGAGCCAGTCTGGCACGCAAGCGGGTTGTCCTCGATATTTATGACACTCGCCAATTGATAAACAGCTGATAATGCATAAGTTTTTCAACAGAACTCTCATTATAAGTTAATAGCCCAGAGACACAACATGTGTGTACGAACATCGGGTAAGCCCTGGTTACACAGTTTTACTTCCGCATGTACACGATGGCGTTAATTTCATCAGACTAGTCTCGTCAGAAGTGACGGGACTTGCCGTCTTTAATTCTTAAGGTGAATGATATTCCCTGTGGTCGGAAACAATTGGTGCACATAACTGTTGATCGGAAACAGTTGGTGCACACAAGTTTTTTCATTAAAATTTTCAGCTATCGAGAGCAGTTTCTACTTCCGAACTGTGCAGTGTTTCTAGCTCGAAACATCCATGTGAACCGATGTACCGAACAAACTTTCTAAGGCTTTTGACTAAATTCTGGTGACGGAGTTTCTTCCAATACTGAAAGTTGTTGCAATATGCTTGATAGCACCCCGTTCTAGCTGACCACCTTTGGATCTCTCTAGCAGTGCTTGTAAGACTGCTGCTCCTTCTGAGTTAGTTGAGTCGGGCTTTCCACGTCTTCGTTTCCCTTTCACATTATTTTCTCTCCAATTTTCATACATATAGATGTAGTTATTTTGAGACGACCTAACAAACCCTTTAATATCCGGTGTTGGAAACAATCGCGTTTTTATTTATTAATGAATTTCGATTGATCTTAGAAACAATCGTGGTATTATTTATTAGTGAATTTCGATTGAAAGCAGTCAATTTTTTAGCTTCTGTGTACTCCATACTAAGTTTTACGACACATCATAAAAACACTAAAACATAGACTATTTGTGTGACTGTGCACGAACAGTTTCCAACTAGAGGGAGTAGTTTTCCAGCATGTCCTGGGTCAGAAATGTCCCTCAGCGGTTTCTCTTAAATCAAATATGTACAAACAAACTATATTCAATAAAATGCTGTCACATATTATTTTATCAAATAAAACATTTAATTTCCTTCATCTTACATTTTTTTACGATACATAATTCAGTATCCTATCTACGACCCTGCCGCATATCATTGCGGCTCCCAGTATTATTCTCCAATGGAACACTGACGTGAGGGACTGAAAGAAAGACAAACAAACCAAGCAACAAATATCTGGGCTCCATTTTTTCGACGGGATTAATTTTCTGTATGTTGAGCAAAATGTGATTCCCTCGGTTTTTGCTAGATGCTTCTTAAATAAAAATATTAACTCAACATGTATCATTTTGGTATCGCTCACTTTCAAGCAAAAAAAAAATTTCAATATGAAATACAATTTTCTTGTAAATATTTATCCACGATGCTGTTTGACTGACAACTGCTCTCTACTCCATTCGAACCCTTTGGTGAAGCCAACAATACTTGCCTTAAAAGTTAACTTGTATGGGGCTGTTCAGTGACAACCAACTCGCCCACTAAATACGGGCTGCGCCCAAATGATCTCGTACACTTGTTGATGTAATAAAACCGAAATAGAAAGAAGAATGGGCAAAATCATTTTTATGTACAAAATGAATTCCACGATAGTGAAATCTGCTTTGTTTTATATTGAGTTAGAAATACTTTTAGAAATATTTTAGTTGGAAATACTATCCGCTTTTACTTAGCTAACAAATATATCATATATTTCTGCAGCACCGTGTACTTATGCTCTTTGTGAACGCCTTCAAGCTCGCAGCTCTCGAAGAAATCCTTCACCCCTCCAAGTCTCTTTCTCCTGACGCTAACCCTACCAAGGAACCAATTTTCAGGAAATCTTTTTAGAAAAGCAGTTATGCGCTTCGCTAGATAAAAAGTGAGACGGCAGTCAATAATTATCTAACGGTAATTTCACTTGAGACCTCGACGGCTGCGCACGCCGCCAGCCTTCATCTTACAAGCATCTTACAAGTTGTGCCGGGAATTGTTAACTCGGACCCGGTAATTCAAGCCTTTAGGTGTTGCAGCTGATCGATATGCAAATTTACACAATATTTTGAGACTTGACTATATTACACAAAGAGAATATTTTTCCAAAATTCTCATGACTACTTTAATGTTTCTCATCTCTGATGACGTGAGCTATCAGCTTTCAGAAAAGCTATTTAAATTTCGCAATTTTGTCATTTGACTTGCAAAATCCGCTGCTGTTGCAATCGACAGATTTTTGGCTCGGTGACTCAACAACATCAATTCCGGTTCCTGGTGGCAAAATCAAAAATCTAAATTGTTGAGAATGAAATCGTTGACAACAAATTTCCGAGTTAAACGACCTTTTCCTAATTGCAGTGCATTTGATCAAAACACGAATGTGAAATAAATGACTGCTACTTACACTTTTCACGAGCAATCAACTCCAACTTCCTGTTAGACTCAGGTTAGAGAAAAAAGTCCTTCACAATGATTTCACACTCCCTCATACCAAGACAGTGTCGGGTCTAGGACCAGTCTGTACAAGGTGCCCTGAGGTCTGAGGAGGGACCATTTAATGGTTCTCCGAGTCGGAGTCGAGGTCGTTTGCGCCGCCTGGAATCGGAGTCGAGGTCATTTGTCTCCTCCAGAATTCGAGTAGAAGAAACCATTTTGAAGTCCCTAGAGTCGGAGTCAGAAACAATTTATGTTCACTGAAATTACGGCCGCGTGAAAACTTCAAAAACTAAAATTTGTGCGATATAAATGGGTTTAGGTTCCCCAAACAATTTAAGGATTGAAGACTCAGCTGTGGTTTATCTTGAGTTGAGTTTAGACTTTGCATATGAATGTTTTTGGGGCCGAAACTTTGCCGTGCCCTCACCGCGTGATTCTTGTCTTCCAATTTTTAGAAGGGAACAGTTTTTCCCCCTTTCTTCAGTATCTTTCTTATTTACTTCCATTAACTTGTTAAATTTCATTACCGTCTTATACATCTACTTTCTCTTATTCCCATGTACTTTCATTACCTTCATAGTTACGATCCCTACCTCCAAAGCCTGATGTTTGCTCTTGACAGTCATTGACATGGTACAGAGATGCAATTATTCTATTGAAAATTCATTTGTTTAGAAGAGGCAATCTGTTATACCGAGGGATATGGAAAAAGTTCGGACTGACTGTAAAATAGGAATTCTAGAAACTGCATACTTTGCATTTTATCTCATTAGTAACATTTCATTCCTATACTACACTCTTAGCTCAGCAATGTCACAGTTCCTGAATGATTATTTTTGAGGAAACTATGTAAAGTTCTGTCATCGACTTCTTTTGAATTTCCCTTTTGTTTAGTATTTTCTTTCCTAATAGATATGAAATAAATTTCAGAGTAGAAAACAAATTCACAGAACAGGAGAGTTTGACAGTAATGTGACTGGTGTATTTGTGAAATTGTGTATCCAAGAAGCGATGTGTCCCCACTTCGGCTTGCACGTGCCTGCGAAGTGGCATTCTGAACTTGCCAGTCACACGACAAATGACACCTGTTTTTTTTTCGGCGAGCCTGATTGTTCAAGCCCCGCGCAACATAAAATTAGGCTTTATTTTTATTTTACTCCACGAGCGAATTCATGAACGATAATTGCCAACGGATGACAGGAAGTGATCTTCTCAAGTATAGAGAACCATCTATTTCAGCACCTAAAATAACTATCTATTAATCGTCTATGCCACTCACAGGTGCTTTATACTCTTATAATGTCGATTTTTGTAACTTCAAACATGCTTTACGTTTTTTTTGTTCTCAGGAGGGTATGGTGCGGATTCGTTTCTATATTTTCCAAATTTTACACTTAGGCTGAAACTCCTTATTCTCAAGAACTCTGCAAACGATAATAACAGGCTTACAGTGGAATTGAAAACAGCTGCATTAACCCTAAAGAATCTAAATGCCTTCCTTTTGTATTACCTAACTTCATACTCAGCACCCATGTCCAAAGTCTTTCCATCACTCTGCAGCGAAAGAACACATTTGAATGGTGAGCTATTTACAGCCAGTAGGGCTTCGAGGAAGTTTCTCTAAAGGTATCTTGTTGCTAGATAGCCACTATAAGGTTCTGTGGTTTTCCACTCTGGCTGTGTTGACTTCAAAATAAAATTTCGTGCAAATTGGGGGTAATTCCCTATCATCAGAGCCTTCAAAGAGTCAAAAGCAGGCCACACTGGGGTCAATGTTCAGACTCCAATTAGACGAGAAATCTGTCTCAAAAGCCTTCAATTACCTCTGTAATTTTTCCAGTGAAAAGTCCATAGTTTTCAATCTCTTGAGGTCCTTTGAAATCCGCAACAAGGCTGAAAACTAAATTATTTTCGCTAGTCTATAATGAAGTGCTTCGCATTTTTTTGTCGGGCCATCGTACTTCAACCATAGTCGTAAAATTTAGTGACACTGAAAACTTTCTGGCCTCAATGCGAGTGGAAATCCCAAGCCTACCACAAGTTTGTGGCTCATACGGCGGGGGGCAAGAATTCTATTGTAGATGGTTTTAGGTTTGTGGAACAAATCAAGAAAGATCTTGAGCTCTTAACACTCCCACTCAAACAGAGCGTGCCTGACGCGCATCGTGCAACCATTGTCCTCTGAGTACTTGTAGGCTATACACCGCGCGATGTCAGCGCGATAGCAACCAATGAAGAGTCCAAGTGCTTTCCACATTGCGTGTCGTGACGCTATGCAAAGAATGCACAGCTGTCGTAATTTTCTTTCAAATCAGAAAAAAAGCTTGCGAACATGTCGATCGTATTTCACAACCATCAATAGTCTTTGATTCCCTTCCAGAGAACCTCAAGAACGCTGGCCATCGAAAGTTTGAAAGACTGTCCAGGATTATGAGCTCTTTACTGCCAGCTTGATCACACGTGGGACCGTGGAATATCAGTGATACGACAAGCCTCTTTTCTTTCTTATGGCCGGCTATTGCAGTTGTCAGTCGAGCGGAGACCTAATATCATTCGCTGCTGTGGTGCTATTGTCCGAACCTGAAAGAAGTCCACGTCGATTCTTACGGCACCAAAGTCATCTCGACCGTTGGCCTGCATTCGACTACGGCTTCCACCACAGTGGCATGCAGGCCTAAAGGTGTGCGAACATCGACACACCACAGCGAGATTAGCACCTGCAAATGCAGCTGTGACTAAGCATAGGAATTCTGTTTTCTAGCTGAAGTGTTTGATCTCTTCAGGAAGATATTGTTTTTCACTCGCTTTTGATGGAGAAAGTTGAGCTAGGGCTCTTCTGCAATCTGCTTGATAGCGCCCTTTTCATTAAAAGGCCCTTAGAAATATGAACGCATTACTTAACAGTTGGATCAACACGGATGGGCGTAGTAGTACTAATTTCAGAGGACCACACGATCCCAGTCTCGCACAGCATTTTGTTAAACAAGTACAAACTGCTCCCCAGTAATAAATCAAACATTCTGTGCAATTCGCAAAGCTTTCAGCGAAGAAAAACTTTGGTGCACATTTTTTTATCTATGTCAGCACGTGTGTTATACAGGAAATATTTGCCTCGGGTGACATTACCTTTTTTAAAAGAAATTTGCGAGGGCAGAAATTCTGGTAGGTTCAAATTTTTAGAGCTCGTGCGAAAAACACAGCTTGGGAATTATTCACTTTTTAGTTTAGACAATAATTTGTGAAATGTAGAGTTTTCCACAATTTCCGAGGTTCTTTTCCAAATCAGGTTATTAGATTGCAACCTATGTTCCACAGCTGACAGTTCTTAGCGAAAACGCTAAGGTTGGCCGCTACATAAATTTGTGTGAAGCAGTTTAGATAAGTTTTTTCTTGAATTTTGTCCCCGGTTTCATCTTTATCTCCTATAACACAGGAGATAGAGACTTTACTTTCTCCTTAGCTTTGTGACTTATCCAATTGGAGGAGAACCTTAACGAGTGAAGTTGTGGCATTGCTTGCTCGTATTTTTGAGGCCTCGTCGCAAAACTTCCTCAAACGCCTCTTGCGAGCAAGCTGTATTCCAGATGTATACATCCCGCACCACCAAGCCGACATCATTCCTTCGCACGCAAAGTCTGTACAAGCATATCTACTGTCGTGAAAATAATATCCCTTTTCCACGCAAAACTTCATAAGGCGGTGAAATCTGTTCAAAGCTTCATCTGACGGCTAATGAGAGGATAAGTGTCCGATGCTAACAACTCAGTCTCTTTTACACGCCAAAAACCGAGTACTTTATTACAATTGGCTTTTTGAACTTCGCTCATATTATGTAATGTAAAACGAGGACCAATAATATTTAATTTATTTTGCAGTTTCTCTTATCGCGATATGTTGTACGAGTACCAATGTAATTTAATTTATTGAACGATGTTGATAAGAGCTCCGCAGCATGAGTACCATCATCATAAGTCATAAATTCGATCAGAAATATGTAGAACGAGTAGCAGTGAATTTGGAATTAACAGTCATACAAACCTCGAATTAGCACTCCAAAAACTCGCACATATAATCCTTAACATATTACCGAAAGGTAGAAAAAAAAATAGAATTTTATCTTTGAAAATTACCTTAAAACTTACTTTGCTAGTTTCTATTAACTATTAGTATTAGTCTAATATCGACAGCTTTTTTTCCGGTTTCAGCCGCTTGATCAAACTAATGCTCGTGCATCTGCAAATTCTTCTCACTTCTGTTTTTTACCATATTTTTTTAAGAAACTGTAAAAAAAATTGAGAGGATCTATTGTTCATATTGTAGCCTTACAAGCGAGGGAGCTGCGAAGCATTTAAAAAGTTGTAATTCTAGCGAGAAATTAATAAAAATCATTCTGCCTAGGCGGTCGTGAAATGCTCTCCTGCGCTTTCATAATGTTTTTCCAAAGGTGTGCTACTCGCTCTCAAAACGAGGGAGCAAACGTGCCATCAAGAATTATACAGTGAATCTTGGTCAACGTCCAAGAAAAGTTATTAATGAAACTTTATGCCCTCATTTTACAACCAAATTTTAGTTCATTTACCATAAAAACCAAATGCTTTTGTATTATGAGTTTTAAAACAGCGTTTGTCGTTTATTCCATTATTTTCTTATGAAGTCCAAACCTGGACTAAGGTATTCATTCCATGGTTGAACGCTCAAGATGTTCGCTGTAACAATTTCAGGGTCTGGTTCAGTTAACGACCGAACGGAAAAATTTATTCTCGAAATGGTGAAATTGTCGTTAAGAGCAAAAAATTAGTCTCCTCTTGAAAGAACCGCCTTGAATGACTGCAAAGTGCTATTTAATATCAGTGTACGGCGATCACCATGTGTTTTGGCTTGGCCAGTTAAATTTTAGAAAACTATAATTTTACTGCGACTGCCCTGCCACAACATTTCCTCGATCTTTTCAAAAAAACATCGACGGAACGAAGCTTTATTTCTCGTGGGAACATCTCGTAAATACACGAGTCTTTTGAGTGAAACTTCTAAATAACTAACTTGTTGGAATCTTTGAGAAATTAATATATAATATGTAAGATATTAAGGATCATAAGGAATCATCATAATATAACGTAAGCCAGTTTATTCGCGCTAAGGCTTCAAGTTTTCTCAAGAAGCTATTCCAGAATAAGAAGTTTTCAATATTCCATCGATACATGTTTAAAGAAAGCACAGGTCACTCTGCGATGAATTAACACAACGAATTCCAGGATATAATTCATTCTAGCGACGTCTGACATTTAGGCAAAAGTGATATCTTTTGAGACGATACTGCGATTTCATCAAATAGCAACCAATACAGCCGAAAAAACCTCCTGAATGTCCAATTTACTGGTAAAAACCTTCTTATCATTCTGGAGTTGGATTCGTGCCGGCAGCGTGACGGACGAGCAACAATGCAGAGCATCATACGAGCATAATCAAGGTGTTGCACACTCGCCCTCTTAAGACTCTCTTTCCACTTTAAAAATAGGATAGCTTAAGACAATTTTTCGTGGCTCTGAAAAGGCTCAATAGATGGTTTGGGCAGAGATATTGACATTTTTTCAATAACCAATTTTGACTTCAAAAGTGTAGCTTTGGCTCTGATGCTGTACTTGCTCCCAGAAAGCGCAGAATTCGTAGTCGTGACGTAGTGATGCAGTCAACGTAGCTTCTAAGGAGATCTTTTGTACGAGGCTCCCGTACATCAGTGAAAAAACGGTGAATGGAGCTAAGCTGCTGAGGGGATTTCCTTCCATTTGGAAAAATTTCCAATTTTCATTTCCACGTAATGAAAAACAGAACGAGGTTTGTAGAGTAGTACCCTTGTTCATTTATTGAATGTTTTCTTAGCTTACTTATGTATACAGGTATTACTGTTAGCAATTCACAGCATATTCAATAAAACTCACAAACAAGAAAGATTTTTCAACAAGATATACACTTTGAGTATTTTCTAAGCGTGAGCACAATGCACGAAAATATTCTATGGATATAAAATATTATAAAATTCTAAAGCACCAAGGCTTCTTTTTAAAAAAAGGAGGATGTCCAACAAAGAATTGCTGTTCCCAATTGTGTTTCAATTCTAAGAAATTATAAATTTAGCATTTCCTGAATCATTCTGCCCCAGTTAACTTGAAGAACATTTTCAGCACATATGCACACTATTCTAGTCAACTTTATGTGAATAAATGCACCTGCGGCCAATTTTCTCCAAATTTTAGAGCAGACAGGTCCTTTGAACTCCAGACAAAGCGTTAAAAAACGTGCACAAAATATGTCGCTGCAATCACTGAGATAAATTTCAGGATACAAGCAACAACCGTTTCAAAGGTTGCGAAAGCGACGTCCGTCTAACAAGAGTAGACAACCGTGAACTTCTCAACTACAGATTTTCCTGACAGCGTAATAGTCTTGCGCTTCGGTTCCCTGGTATTTGCGTCATCTGCACCAAAATTATCAAACGTTCAAGAGCCAAATGATAAGGATAGAAAGGGCAGCGCACAATGCACAGAATTTGCGGTAAAATAATACAGAATACCCCCTTCACTACGTCAGCTTTGGGGCATCATGTTCGACGAGCGCCAGTTGCGAGATGTGCTGGCGTCCAGTACTTTTACAGTGAGTCCTTCACTCAGAGCAGAAGAAATATAAAATCTCTTCTCACATACTTCTTGTATGACTCCTCCGACTCAGAACATAGTTATGACGGTAAGTACAGTACCACTAACAGCCGGACAGTTTTTTCATACAAGTTGAATATATTATATTTGAATGTATACAAACAGTACAGCTGAAGTCCAAACATAGCAGATATCGATGAGAAAATGGCGTCATAATCTAAGCTCACAGAAGTTAATTTTATCTCATATTCTTTTCAATTGTTCACAATTTCATGAGCTTTATCTTGACTCAGTGGATGACTTTCTGAAATTAAGTTGTACTGACTGTAATAAGATGAAATTGGTAACATTTTAGGCGAAAAGCTAGTTTCATTGGATAGTGCTCAGGCATGCGATAGTAGAAAACGATCCGAGGATCGCCATGAACCCTTTACTATTCAAATTATTTTTCAGTAGACCAACATTTTTCCATATCACACATATTTCTTCTTGAGGGAACAGCAACGCTATCAAACATTGGATGTAAAGCAAATAAAAACAAAGGGACAATATTTCCTGCTGGTAAGCTGCACTGTTGCTTGAACAGACTCATGGGACACGTTAAAGTAACTATATCGACTGCCTCCAATTCGGCACGGGGGGCAGTAGAGGGCTAACTTGGAAGTGATGTGTAATTACGTGTACAGGTGCTACAGCTGTGGGTCTCCTAGTATGTTACGCTACGTCTCTAATACTAGCTACGTCACGTCTTCATCGTTACCCTAAGCCTCCAATGTTGCGTCACATCTTCATCGTTACACTAAACCTCCAATGTTCCGTTATGTTTTCATCTTTACGCTACGTCTCCACTGTTGTGTTAAGTCATCATCTTTACGCTACATCTCCAGTATTGCGTTAAGTCATCATCGTTACGCTACGTTTCCACTATTGTGTTACGTCATCATCGTTACGCTACGTCTCCACTGTTGTGTTACGTAATCATCGTTACGCTACGTCTCCACTGTTGTGTTACGTCATNTACGTCTCCAATGTTGTGTTACGTCATCATCGTTACGCTACGTCTCCAATGTTGCGTCACGTCTTCATCGTTACACTAAGCCCCCAATGATGCGTTATGTTTTCATCTTTACTACTCGGACGTTTGTGGAAACTTGATGAATTAGCAGATGAGCAGTGGATTTGTTATGAGACTCTACATTTCAATTATGGAAGGTAGCAGTGCTTGGCAAATGGGTAATTCTGCAAGTTTTTAGGACGCTTTCAACGTTAAAATAAATGTATAACAAGGCTGCTCCAGAAATTTCTTAAAAAACAAAGATTTTAACGGGACTATGGATGGAGTGAGAGTCAGATTGTAAGCTGCCAAACTTTTTCTTTTGAAATCCTTATGAAGTGTGAATTAAGAACACATTTAAGAATTCACTAGGACATCTCATTCAGAGCCACTGAACTCCTGACCTCTCAGCTTTTCGAACGCGTGTCTCGTGTTCGAAAAAAGATGTTTAAAGCATTAAAAGTCCAACTCATTCTATCGGAACAGTATGTCAACGTTTTATTCATCTCCAAACTTTATCGATTCGTATATGTTCGACACGAGCAGCTAACATTAAAGGAATTAAGGTTTCACAACGCTGGTCAGTCGAAGGTAGCAATTGCCATTGATTTTTGAACAATTTATAGGGAGTAAACACCTGTCACTCGTATCGCAGGTCTGTAAGTAACTAATGACTCTAATAAACCACAGTTAATGCTTCTTAATTTGCACTTAACCATACAGGAGAGTCGAGCAAACATCTACTTCTTCATTGAAAATTTCCCCCACGTCCTGACGCTCTCAGGATTCTATCAATGATAAGTTACATCTTGAGCATTAATTGAGCTGTTTTCAATGCTTCTCTTGAGAGCTCCAGCTGTTGAGGGGATCGTTAGGATCATAGCGTTGTAACTCTTAACTTTATTCTCTTTGAACATCGTACACCTATAAATGAGCTCATCATTGTTCAAGGGGTTCAAGTTCTCGTAACCAATAAAAACACGAGCTCTTCACATGCAAGAACACTGACTTCGAAGTAATCAGTGAAAACTGATATATCTCGAGAAATTCCTGCTTGTTTCAACGCACCGGGTTTCCTAGAATTAGAATTTGCCAGAGCTGGGTAATCATTTGCTGCGGAGTCTGAGAAACGTAAACAAACCTCTTTGTTGTTGTTAAAATCTAACTCTGAAGGGCCTTAAACGCATTCAAAAATACGTGGTATTATACTCAGTTTTACACTGCATTACTCACGAACTGTATGAATACTTTCCTCTTACAAGGTATATGTGTGAGAATTAAAGTCACATTCTCCTGTCAAATGACGGAATACAAATACTTTCCCTCAAGGTGACAGACAAGTGTTGACTCGTAAATGACATTTGCATCAATCAAGAATTTCTTTATTAACCGTTCGTCTTGACTTAGGCGACTTTCTCGAGTGTTACGATGTGTCGTATTTGTTTCGGCCGTTTTGAAGATGCGCGATAATAGAATTTTTGAGAGCGCGAGTCACTCACGGGGCCAGCATTTTTCGTTGTAATGACCCATCAGCGCGCGTATTAATAACTCTCATTGACGGCTCAGGGTTTGCGCGCTGCGGAGCTCTCTGCTCTCGAGTGGGGCATCACGACATGCACAAAAACGTGGGGCCCATTAGCGACAGCGTGACTCACCCCTACAGGTCATGCTTGTCTCTCCGCTTCGTGGACGCGCGTTACAAAGGTATTTACGCGCTGCTCTGAAGAAATTGATTTTCAAGAGTAAAACGAGCTGTAAATGCCACAGTATTCGAGTCATTGGGTAAAAAAACATTCACGTGTACTTGCAGAATGCTTGTTTCTCGTGTGGAGCAGCAAGAGAACGTTGATTACTACGAAGCTTTTGTCATTTTGTAGAATGGTAATTTTTTAGAAATGTAGCTTGGTATTGAACGACGCATTTGAAGAGTTTTGTACACATTGCACATAAATGCCGTGTTGCAGTGAATACTTTTTTTAAAACAAGTCGACTTGTACATATTACATTTATCAATTATGAAGACTTCACTATGAACATACATGGTAAAATACGATGTGGAGAAAACTTGAATTACACTTAACCTCATTTTTAATATGCCTAAAAAACGCATGCACAAGCATGACGAAAAAAATTTTATTCAATTTTTATGAACTCGAAGTTCTCTTTTGTGGTGCCTCAGCGAGTTAAATGAGCCACATTTTTCTGCGTCGTATTTTCAGAGCACTTTTTCCCGCGAACGAATCACAGCACGAGACAAATGAGGTAAATATTCTTGAGTTCTTGCTGTTGTGCTCTTAATTTTATGTTTCGAACTTGTACTCCTTGACTTCTGCTGTGCATCCCGGAAATTTTCAACACTCCCTAGCTGAGCTAAAGCACCGAGTTATCAACACAGACGCCGCTCGCCCAGCTCGTCTCTCTGGAACCAGTTAGGAAAAGATACAAGCGGAGAACTGGGAATCCTCTGTTTTTATATTGTATTTTCATCAACAGGTGATAAATTAGCCACTCTTTTGTAGGGAAATACGTGCTCAGAAATACAAGGATGAATTCAGGTTCTGAATAATTTAGAAAATAATTTCACATTATACTGTTTTCGTATGAATACGCAGTACGTTAATTTTGTTTGCTTATTCGTATGTACGAAATAAATACATTGAACTGGATGGGATATGAACGTCAATGTCTTTCTTTTACAAGCGAATACTCAAACTACATATTTTTACATTACACATGTGAACTGTTACTTACCTGTTTAGCATATATTAGTTTTATTTAATCGTTGTATACCATTTTTTTCTTGATACATGAATTAATAATCACGACCTTGGGCGGGACTTGAATTTACTTGCACATTAGTTACTGTAACAGCGATACTAATGGACGTACAGCTTTTTTCTTCGAGGATATATCATTCACTTTTAAGTGAGTCTGTACCTTGTGATCTTGAAACAAATTCATTCGAAAACAAAGCATGAAGGAGAGCAATTGCTATCTTGTCAATATAGATGTGTCCTCAATCAAATGATCAGTGGGGCAGGAACACACATCACTGATTTTCAAATCGAAAGAACCCGCCCAAGTTCACGAAGCTGAAGTAGCCTCAAGCGAAAGCAAAACATGCGTTTGTATGCCGTTACAATCGGGCGAATCAAATCAGCGCCGACTCTTGCTCAATCAGCTAAAAAACACTGAGTTTTCGCAAAGAACATCTCGGAGGAGATGGCGCTGTAGCTCTCGTCGTCTGACGCTCATACAAGGGACATTCTAGACAAAGCGAGTAGTAAGACTGGCGCCCATTCATCTTGCTGATAACGAATCAAATGAAGAATTTTTCTCAATAGAAGAGACCACCGAAAGTCTCTTCCTAGGAATGCATGAGTGAGTGGGCGAGGGAAGAAAAAACTTCCTCCGAAAGCGAGGCGATTGGCCATGATAAATTCTGGTTCCGCATTTAAATGTAACGGAGGCAATAGCATGTGTGAGGGAAGTGGCACACCGTTTTTAGTCACGTCATTGATGGCTTCTTTAGAAACAGAATTCCATTCTATTCCGAGCTGCTGTTTTCAACTGAAACCATTAAGATCTTTCGAAAAAGTAAACATCGTTAGAAATGCGAAGTAATTAAAAAGTGACAAATTGTGCAAGAACTGGTTGTTTTAAGTAGTTAAAAAACGTCACAACGTAAATGCGTAACTAGTTAAAATAAATCATTCTAAAAGAAGATCGTATTAGAATACTTGACATGTGTAGGGATGTCGTCCTTCCATGGAGAAGTGTCCAGGCATCAAGCGCAACTGCTTTCTTCTCTATGATGTTTGTACTGGATACTCGAGGCCTGCGTCTGATATTTGTTCACTTCCAGATATTGTAACTCATATCATTAAGCCTTTGAACTTTTAAAACTATCATGAAGAGAGTCTGTGCAAAAATCTGTGGATATGTAAAAAATGTTAAATAAACGATAATGAAATGTATGGGCCTATTATATGTGAAGCAGTTCAATTCTAGTGAAATTGTGGAAAACATACGTGTGAAGCAGCGTTTCAAATTTGTGAACACGGGTTGGACCAAACGTGATTTCGGAAAAGATTAGTTATCGCAGCTAGAGGGAATGGAATACAACTCTGCCTACCCCATGGACAACAAGAGGGAAAATGACAATGCGATCAAGCTGCCACTCAACTTTTTAACTTGTTAAGGCTTGGGGAGTCGATGCAATCGTTGCAAATCATTACGAGGGTTCGCCGGCGGCTGTTCTAATTAAATTTCCCGTGTGGTTGCGAGCGAAATTCGGCAGGACAATACAAAATCGCCTCGAACCCTGGCAACGATGTCCGTAAATTGCTTATGATGAAAAAAGAGCAGGTGTAATTGCAGCCCCGAGTCCTTTTGTAATATTTTTCGATGTGGGGAACAAAATTGAGCTTAAATCACAGAACCGAATTAATTACACATGTAAATTTGAATTCATTTAGGAGAGCTGTTAACGAACTTCTTTATACCAATATTCTTATTAACGTGGTTATAATTAATTACTTTTAGTGATTTTTTTTCCTTTTGACTCCAACGTTTATATACTTTGCTTCAACATAAATTTTGATAAATGTTATTCAAGCTTTAAATTTTGTTTCGAATTTAATTCTTTGTTGAGTCGTTTTAAATTCTGTTTCCAGAAGTGAAGTACGAGTGAGTAGTGGTAACGGCACACGAAGTCGCATTAAGAGACCGAAAACATCCTCATACATCCTCCCTTTTGAAGAAGCTGGCTTCCATGCAACATTTCATTCGCACGAAAGCAGTTCTACACCAAGCTTGCAGTCAAACTTCCGTACTTGATATCTCAAGAAACCTCCTCGAGTCGTAGCAAATTGTTTCGAGTCGGAGAAAACACCATGGTAACAGACATCTAACTCACCTAAATGCTGAGAAGTTCTCCACTTCAAACAATCCACTCGCGTCCTTCCAAGGCCTTCCAGAGAAGATAGTAAAAGGAGCCCGTGCAGCTTGATCGTATTAGCCGAACTCACTTTATTCTAATTCGAATGATTCCATGTTTCAATTTTTGTAAGTTTCTAGGGATGCTCTACGATGAAAAGTTGTACTCAATGAAAAATTCAAGAATTCGTGGCGGAATTATCAGGACGTAACAACCTGCGATGGAGATACGCATCAATTATACTGTTGTATCACAACTGAGTCATCGTCGTTTCTCAGTTTTCCGTGTAAGTCCAACAGCGGATGGAAAGAAATATTATCAATTTTCGCTTATAATCTTTTCTACTTGCTTCTACTGCTATAAGCCGGTGGGAATATTTCTAAAAGGCTGTTCGAGGAATAAAGTTACCGAGATGATTGCAGTCCCCAACCCTTGACACATACATTAACATTCAAATGTGTATTCCTCTGTGAAGGGCATTTGAACCCTCCAGTTCTTCAGTCGCATGTAATCTGGATCAATGTGACCATCGGCCGACCGGTTTTTTACGATAACGAAGTATTATCTTTAGCACCTAAATATCATGGCACAATGAGTGTGAGCACATGTAATGGTACTTTAAACTACTTAGGCATACCAGGTTTTTTAGCATTTCACTGTAATAATACCTAAAGAAACGATGAAAATAACTTGAAATTATAGACCATATTGCTGACCTTGTTCCCAAGTTCGTTGTAATTCGTTTTCTTAGATCTTGTCATCAGCGACAAGTTCGCTGCATCCTGACGATTGAAGCGCGCGGAAGAAATAATATGAGACTCGGTGGCCGTTCTCCGACTGTCCATTTTCTGCTGTTTAGCATTCTAATGCGCAGGATCCGACCTCTTACTCCTCATTTGCAGCTCGTACGAGCTGTGTGTGGCACTCAGTGTGCGCTATTGATTGCTTAGCATCGCTATCACATTGCTGAAGCAATTAATTCAAGCTATACAGGGGTTCGTTGATCGCTAATACTCTTGTCTGACTTACTTCTGATTCTGATTATGTGAGAATTTCAATTCTTGTATAAGATTAGTTTACCTTAGTTCCACCGATATCCAAGTATGGCAAAAAATTGAACTCTTCTCAGCGCTTTACATTGTGTTCGCTGAGACATGCTCTGTTGGGTGATCGTTTCGGAAACATCAAATGAATGTTAACTATTTACCGAGCTAACTAAGATTTATTCATGAGTTGTGGCTGTGGTTGATTACCAGTTGTGCCTTTCATACCCGTTATGAATAAGGAAAAACTCGGATAGTTTCGAATTTTCAATGGTGCCTTTCTGTGTTAACCATATAATGTTTGACTGGTTGACCACTGTCAAGTCTGCCTCAGCGAGGTAGTGCTTAGTGAGAAGGAGCGTCGCCGTGCATGATTAGCCACTGTTGAATGAGTGCAGGGTGGCACGTCATGACTGCTTGTCAAAATGTAATGTCAGCTAAAAAATGTTCTAAAATAAAATGCGTTTGTTCTTCCTCTATTTTACTGTGAATTAGATGGCAAGTGTGCCGATATGATTTGTTTTTAAGTAAAACTGATATTTGAGAGTGGGTTCAGTTAAGATGTGTGCCACATTCGTCTATTGTAATCTAGAGAACAATAGTCTTGTGAATTAATGAACATTTTATTTCGATTAAATTTTATTCATCATTTTTATTCAGACTTACCTTACTTATGCGTGAACACACTGAAAGAATAGTTTATTCGGTTATAATTGATCATTGAATTTGCCGTAAGGTGCCACCAATTCAAAAGTGATCTCAAAAAACCCTTCTGTTTGGGCTGACGTTACACCACAAATAAGGCTTTAATGTATGAGGTAAAAAGACAGTTGATATCAGCTAAGTAAATTTCTTCTGTGGTTCTGAAGAAACTCATTACGTGGATGTTTCTAAACAGTCAATGTTTCTTTTGAAACTTCAGTGAATACGCCCTCAGAGGGCCTAGTTTTTGACTTTGCCATGCGGATGTACTGAACAACTTCAAAGGATGCTTTAGTGTCAGCAAACAATAATTTTGCTGCTTTTCACCAATCCTCGTCACTGCTTTATTGGGTGTTACTCTCTGAAGTTTGTTGCTCTTATTCAAGAACGCAACAGAGAAAATGACTCACTATACCATTACGGTTCCTAAGTTAAAAAAACAAATGTATAAATAAAAAACTTGCCTTGTTTATAACTCAGAGTAAGTGATACGAATTCTACTAGAAATTATTTGGGGCGTAAAAACAGGTGAAATTTAGCCAGCAAGTTATTTATGAATAAGTTGTCTACAAATGGAGGAAATCCTCATTATTTTCTGCTTTTTATAGTTGTGCAGAGAGCAATGTTTCCCCAATGTGAACCATTATTGAAGAATTACGAAGCTTCAAAGCTAGGCGGAGAAGTAACCCTTTGTTAACGCTGTAAAAAAAAAAATCTTGACTCAGAGAGGTCGTCAGCGAGACGAGTCGTCTATTTGTGGGGCCTTCAATGTACATATATATATATAGTTCGTGCTCATTCTTAGAATGCCTGGGCTGCTTTCCGCCACATTTGCGTGATCGTTAATCTTTACTTCATCGTTCGTAAAAATGGGCCCATACTATAAGCATGCCTCAGCTTATTTGCCTATTTACTTCTACGTTTAATATTCTTAAAAATTGCTACCGGAATTCTGAGGTTAATTTGTTGATTCTGATGCAGTTGAACCAACGAATCTAACTGATTCGATCCTAGCTGATTCTGATGACACATTTTTGATGTAGTTCTCTATGTTTGTGCTATTACCATTTCTTCATTAGAAATAACATGATTTATAGACTTTTTTGTGATTCACAGCACTCTGTTTAGAATTTTTCCTTCACGCAGTAGAATTACATCGCTGGGATTCTTACAGTAATTTCAAGCACTCAAGCGTGGTTCCAAAACAAGATCGACTTTCAAAATTCAAACCTGATCAGCAGAGAGAGTCTGCAGCACAGAGGTGCGTATTGGAGTGTACTGACAAGCACCACATCTCTCCCATGTTTCATGACACGCCCGGTGCATGACATCGTCCTGTTCCCTTCACAGTAACTAATTAGTGCTGAGTGAACGGCTCAGGAACAGCAGGACCGGCTTACAAATCGCAAAAGGCTTAGGAATCGCAGGAACGGCTTAAGAATAGATAGCAGGAACGGCTTAGGAATCGCAGGAACTGCTTAAGAATCGCAGGAGTGGTTTAGGAATTACAGGAACGATTTAAGAATCACATCTCCCAATGTCTCATGACACTCCAGCGGCGAGACATGGCCTGATTTCCTCTCCAGTTACTAGTTAATACCAAGTGAACGGCTCAAGAACGGTTCAGGAACGGCTCAAGAACGGTTCAGGAACGGCTCAAGAACGGTTCTGGATTGGCTCAGGAATGGCAGGAACAGCTCAGGAGCGCGGCAAAGATTCACTCCGCCCAGTCATGGCCTGTCATTAGTGCGAGGCCATTCGCACAAGCCAAATTTCGGGTCGCTGACGCAGATGGACGTTCTGAGGGGAAATTTGCATAACGACCGGCGGCTCCACCTAGCAATCAAAATATCATTGCAGTGTTACTGCATCGTGCAAGTATGCTAACAACTATTTGATTTCATTTTTTCATTTCCATTAAATGTCATCAATAGTTCGAAAAAGGTTTTTGCCATCATCTCATTCAAGCTCATTAATCTCTTCTTTTTATCATATATCAATTCTATTCTAATATTTTTTTGCTTATTATAAGATTTAACATTTTTTATACTTTTTTAGTATCACATTTGGTTCATCCAACCATAGCAATTGCATGAATGTGGACTAAATTAAATGCATTTAGCGCTGGAACAATTGCTAGGTCCGGTAGCTAGAGGTCCCATGGAAGAAATAAAATTCAGCAATCGCTACTGGATAATGAAGAGCTCCGCTACAAAATACAGTGACCAACATATGATGGACGTCATAATCGTACCAATAAAATGGCTAACACCGAATTTTGAGACATTGATGATACAACGGTGCTACCCATAAAATGTTATGGCGGTGTTTACGCTTGGGTGTCTGAGACATCAATGCTGAGGCGGAAAAAAGATGGCGTTGTTCAATAGTTTGAGCTGAGCAGCGCGCAAAAAGACAGATTAACTGTCGCGTAATTAACGAGCGCGCGCGGCTGCTGCGCCAGCTCGGAGGCGTGGCTTCTGGGACCCGTGAAAAGTTAAGCGGACCATAATTGGGGTACACTTTGCATTTGCCCCGAATTATCCACTAACAATTAAGGAATATAGAAAATAATGGATATTAATTAAGGTGCGTCTGACAGTGAAGCACCTAAAGACCTCGGAATGCTATTTATAATTTGCTAATGAAGCGTTGTAAAGAAACACAGGAGTAAATATTCTGAAAATTAAAGGTTAGAAAAAATCGAAGCATTTTTGCTGCGAGACCGCAATGGGAGATAAAGTGTACAAAATAATTATTAAAAAAATGATTTTATGAAAGGCATACATCATTGCCCAAAATCTATTCATGCTCAAAAAGAATATGAACGTTTTAGACCACCTTGAAAGAACAATATTACAGAATAATGTACTGTGTGAAGTAGCTGTAAAATAGCGAGCTCAAATTACTGTCCAATTAGTGCCAGCTCACAAAACGTTGTGAGAGCATTTTGTGGAGCACACAAAGGGATATTACTTTACGCAGGTGGGCGCACGGTTTCACAGCGGCTACTGCGCTGCTGGGAGCCATTCACACGGCCTGAACCTACGCCGTCCCATCTCAAAATAAAGCAACGAAATGACATGTTCATCTGCTTTTCACTTGAGAAATAGCGTTGCTTCAGAGCCCCGCAGGTCAGTCAGTGCATAAGGTACTCTGCCAATTGCGTGAGCTGACCCTGTTAAAGGGAGCCTGCACCCCGTGTCATACTTGTACTCCATTTGCATAAAGTTCTTCTTCTTGTAACATTTGTAGTAACCTATGAACATTAAACTACGGAGTCATATACTTTTAAAATTATTGCTCTTCTCTACCATTTCAATTGAAGCACCAATCGTGACAAACATCAAGGCCAACCCAAGTCCTTTCTAAATTCCACATGCATGATATCTTTAAGTATAACTAAATTTTATCAATGCAACATCAAGAGGTAAAATTATTTATCCGAATGGAAAAAAGTAAGCAACTTCTTCCTTGTTACAGTGCATGATTTAATTCATCACTGTAGATGAATTGATTTTACTTATGGGGTCGTAATGGCGGAGGAAATTTTGTTTTAGTTCGAGTTAGCGGCATTCAGCGCCGGCCGTCACCTCCGTTGTCAGGGGTGATCCCGTACCTGATTATTTAGGAGGAACATAAAAAGTGAGTTGGAGGGCAAGACTGATTGTGAGAGATGGATCACGAGATCAAACGTAAGCTGGGTAATAAAGTCGACTGCAAGACTGATAGAAAAAAGTTCGAGGAGGTGAAAAAGAATGAAACTGATTGACGATAATCATTGCGTAAACATAGATGATTTGTTGGCCAGAAGCAGAGTAATAAATAAAAAATCCATAATATGAGTGAAAAAATGAAAAAAAATGATGAGCACATGCATAAAATGCTGATGGGCAAATGGCACTGTAATAAAATATGCACAAAATGAGAACAAATAATGGACAAAAGAGTGCTGAAAAAGTGGACTAAGGAACCCGGGATGGGGTGAACGCCGGATCAAAGACGGGCAAAGGATTGGTCAAGGATGGAGCGATGATGCCTGACCACGATGATGCCTGACCTCGATGATGCCTGACCTCGATGATGCCTGACCTCGATGATGCCTGACTACGATGATGCCTGACCACGATGATGCCTGACCACAATGATGCTTGGCCTTGGATGATACCTGACCTGGATGATGCACGAGAAGCTCCTAATTACTAGAAGGACTGATGGGTTTAAATACCTCTTTTTGAAATTTCAATTATTGACAACTAACTTCCATAAAGTTGATTCTATGTGGCTTAGAATATATTTTCCCATTCTAATTCACTTATTCAGTAAAAAAATATCGAGTACTTGACGACATAACAATATTTTAGTTCTACTTTGGTCAATTCACTGTTGGAAAACCACCGCCAGAAGGCCCTGTAGCAGGACGGCCCTCCAAAGCTGCCACCGTGGGGACCGGTGGTCCAGTGCTGGCGGCTGGCCAAAGTCTCCATGCAAAACTCCAATCAGTGCCTTTGTCAGAGTCAAATGGAAATCCTTACTCTAAAAAAAAAAGCAGGTAGTTGATCAGGACTCAATTGCCTTCGCGTCAGTCATGAAGAATACGTTGTAGTGATGACGGTGTGATCAATTATGATCATAAATTAATTTAAGATGACAGAGTCAATTAAAATGATGCAGTCATTTAAGACGCCGCAATCACATTAGATGGGAGAACTATTTGAGACGATTGAATTATTTGAGACGACCCAGTCAATTGCTATTTGGTAGTCGAGTGATGCGGCGCAAGAGTTCAGATGCGGCGTGCGACTCTTGCACACTTTCCATTGCAGTACTTCTAAATGCACCATTTTTGTTTCAACGCTCTCATAATCGACGCGTGTGAAATACGTGAACTGATGTAGGTTGTTCTGCACCACTAGAGGAAATCCAACATGTAGTAAGCTGCAAACTTATACGTAGACTACGCGGTTGAAGTTACGTAGCAAAGGCAGGTCGTCAAATTCTCGAGGTTATTGTACGTCTAAAAAAGAAATATATATTGTAAGACCGCAAACAACTCGACTTCCTGACGAAGTGATGTGGACACCACAGCCTAAACTAGTGTAACGCCGCTGAGTACTCAACACAGTTTGTGAAACACAGTATTTCAACACAAGTTCTGCCCTAGAATACGACACAACACTGAACACACGTTATACCCTAGAACACAACAGCTCACCACACCACAACACCAGAATGCTACACAACACCAGAACACGACACAACACAACACCAGAACACAACACAACACCAGAACACAACACAACATCAGACCACAACACAACACATGAACACAACACCAGAACACAACGCAACACCAGAACACAACACAACACCAGAACACAACCCAACACAAGACCACAACACAACACCAGAACACAACACAAGAGCACAACACTAGAACACAACACCTTCACGTCGCGCCCTCCTCATTTGCCGCTCGAGTGCTCCGCTGCCAGGACCTCCGCAGCAGCCTCAGCGTTGCCGGCTCATCCAAATAATTATATCTGCGCCGTGATGACGGCCGCTGCCGTTAAACGGTGCTCTCTGTTCGGCAGCATCAACGCTAGCTTTCTTCGCTGATTTAGACGAGGACGTGCGTGGTCATATTCATAGCTTTGTCTATCGCTTCTTCCTTAGGGCGAATGCATGATTTTTCTTCAAATATAAACTATGATGAGTTTCTGCGCTAGCGCTAGATGAGAAATTTGCGTGAGATGCTATAGAATTAAGAGCTTCTTTGATGTTGTGAGACCTGCAATGTCATCCGGTATTTACGACAGGGTCGAATTTGTTGTAAAAATTTGAATAACGTAGTTCAAACGATGTCATACGTTTTCGAACAATGGCGTCGGGAAATTATGTGCGTGAAACATTGTTTGTTGAGCGTTGAATTTTTCTAAGTTCAAGCGAGAAAATCCGTAACATCTTAAGCGGTTCACTAATGGCTTGGCACTCATAGAAGCGTATAAGTGACCTAGATCGATAAAAATTCAAAAATTAGATGCTAGAATACGCGTACGTAGGAGTACAAAGCGAATTGCAAAACGAATGTAGAGCGTTACAAACGACACTTAGCACATGAACGCTAGTGAATTGTTTATGAAAGTACAAGTGTTACCATGAAGATATCTATCCATGTTTGCCTATACATTGTGAAAGCAATATTGATATGTACAAGTGCCCCGTCCCTCAAACTTACCCAGTTTATGAACGCTCTCATTCATGAGAATTCTTTTGAGATAGTAGACAGTAATTCAGGAATTTGGGCCTCCACCGCTAATTTACGCAAGTTTCAAATCGTCTCGCACTTCTGACAGACTTGAAGCTAACATTGGCTATTGGTTGATTAGCGCGCTCTACAATGATGACGATGTAGATCTAGCCGAGATGCATCAAGCTTAGTGCGAGTTTGACGAGTCGATTTGGCGTCACGATTGCAACCCAGCTGTCAAGAACCGCTTATTGACGAATATTCTTGATGAAAGAATTCAGTAACACCGTTCTCGGTACAACCTGACCACAATTCAAATTTGTTAAAGTTTCGAAAGCTACGCTCGTGAGTGCAGTACAGGAGCAATGTATTTCTTAAAATCCAGAATATTTTCCCTCCAAAACCAAAAGCAGCCAAATGGCCGGTAAATTAGTTAGGTCTAACTCTATCGACTGTGAAATTTTCCACCACTCGGAGCACAAATCTCTAACATGTAGCTGTTTCATAAACTTGCACAGGAAATTTTCATTTCAATGATGTGCGTAGTCTATGAATTTTTGGCTTCTCGTTGATAAGTACATAAGATGTACGACGTGACTCCTCGAAATTTTGTAAATTCTTCCAATGTACGAAGGTAAAGATTTTTTGTCCAAAACCAGGAAGATTTTTTTCATGATGATTGATTTTATGATTGATATTTTAATATAACTCCTCACTTAGCAGCCGATGTGCAAGTATGTAGCTTTTGTTAGAGGTTCGCGACTGTCAAAAGGACCAATCCTAGGAAATCGCTCATCATTTAAATTTTTTAAGTACTTTTATTTGCAACATTTTAGTTGTGTATTTATGCATATACTGTATAATCATACATTTATCTTTTAAAATTTTTAAAGTTGTGTGTAGTGTATGTAGCATCTGATTCTGTTCAACTAATGACGTAGCATGCTATCAAACTGTAGAAGTCGAAGATGCTGAATATGAGGTTCACTCAACAAGCTCCTAATATTTAAAGCCTGGAGATTCAGGCTAAGCTCTTTAGAGCCATCGCATTCTAGTTGTAGCTGTGGACTCGATATTATTATCTTAGATAATACTCCCTAAATTGATGCTAAACAGATCCCATCAAAGCTCTCACGTGATATTCAACGGAAATGAGACTCTTTGTTCTTCGACGCTGGAGATCAAATGGAGGTGCAGAGCTTCACTTCTGTTAGGCGTAACAAGTTGGTTTGTGCGAGGAACTCGCGCGATTTGAGGGCAGATTAAATTCGTTGGGTGTGCCCCCACAGATGGTTGGAATAAAGTGTGTTCCACGTATGCTATTTTCGGCTCGTACGAACACAAATGTTGTTCGCGAAGCCTATTTATATCAGGCATTCGCTGTAGATTTTTTCTATCGCAAAATGTGTGTTTTTTTCTGAAACAAGTTGGTCCCCTACGTTCAGTGGCATGAGTTCTTAAAATTGCGAATCAATACAATTCTTACCAAATCGAAGGAAGAACGAGTTTAGGTTGTAATTTTAAAATTAGCAAAAGCTTTTACACCTGGGGAGACAAATACGTAATTTTTTATTACACAATTTTTTACTCGCGGTAAAAAATGACCCAATCTGACAGTGCGGAGGCGGGAGATTGTGGCGCCACACTCACGCTCGGGCGCAAGACTGCCCTTGGTTTCCACGAAGAAATACGACCAACGCAGTTTTCTAAGAATGTGCAACGTACGTGGACTGTCGCTAGTAACCCACATCGTTGACAGAAGCTTCTAGGAAGTCGATCTACTTCCCTTGACAGCATGTTCCAGCTGTCTCATTAAATCTCTTTAGTCTAAAACTCACTAATAGGTCGACAATTTGTATGAGAGTACTTCAATGTTTTGTTATTGCGCTTTCGAGATCAATGTGAATATAAGTTCAGGTTTTTAGTTGTTCAATGCATAAGAACGTGCATAGTTGACAATGCTCACGATTGGAAAAAGACTATATTCGTATTAACTAGATTTCCGCACAGGATTAAAACTAGCTAAATTTGTAAAATATTCACTAAGGATGAAATATACAGCATATAACGTAAGTGAAGTGTGAATGAAACTCGTACAAAGTCGGAATATCTTTAAAATTTACTTTCAGTTTAGATGGAATTTCCTGTAAGTGTACAGTCTTGAACCTACATACAGGCGAGAGCGCACTCTGCAGCATGGTGTGAAGACCTAACCCTTCACTGACCAAATTATTCAGCCAGTAAGACTTTATTTACTTCTTACGAGAAGTTAGCCAGATCCTTATAAAAGTGGATTTTAAAATCCACACAGACCGTAGAGGGTTAAATACATGTCGAGGACTGCATCGTGCACTTCAGTCGAACTTGGCGGTCGGATCAGCAACCATTGAGAACTAGGGGCTAATGGAGGGTGTCCCAGTTACGTAGCCTCAATAAGTAGAGCTTGCGGCAAAAGTTTCTGGGAGATTTTGTAAATGTGATTTTTTTTCGTTTCGTTAGGGGTGACTAACGTATAGTTCGAAGGATAGGTCGTAAGCGTGGCTACCATATGATATTTTTAAATTGACCTCTTTCTATATTTTACCCTCTCGCAAATCTTACAGTTATTCGACGTAAAACCACATTCAAACGACAATTGTTGTGAAACCCTTTATTATCCCTTAGCACACATCACGTGCTCACGAAATTAACATCAAACCGACCAGAAATTGCGGGAAATTCTAAAAGAAAATATTAAAGCAATATATGAACGAAATTTATTTGAAGGACGTGTTTTTTGACACGCATTTGGCGAATATTAACTTGCAGTAAGGAAAATTTGACGTGGACCTTAATTAAAAGGAGACAACAAATTTACACGGCGCTTAGCGGCGAAGTGCTCCGAATTTCCGTTAAATTGCTTGCCATATTCGTGATGCATGGGGACCACGTGCGAAAGAAGCGCATAAACAGAGGCCGTCCGTTCTCGCGAAATGATGTATTAAGGCTAACCTCAGCTGACACCGCTGACATACCCAACAGGTCGTATGTCTCTTTTTACGTTGCTTTTGACGTACAGTTCTTTACGCTCGAGCTTGGGGTGTACGAGCCTTCATAGAAAAACTGTTGTCTTTACTCCGTGCTGGGAACTCCTCTGCTGGGTAATAAGAGAAAAAGCTGGCATTGTACCATAAACCGTGCCTTGACGAATGTCCTTCACCACCTAATTTGGCAAGGTAGTTTGAGAATTTTTTATCAAGTAAACAGAATATAGTCATGATTATCCTGATAAGTTATCTCAATATCCTTGTAGAAGATTCACTCTGGTAAGGGATCATTTAGCACCGCTTGATAAATTCGGTGACCGAAAGACTTTATCACGGCGCAGGTTTTGGCAGGAAGAGACCATCTTTTTCGGCGCATCTTTCCGGAGAAGATCTTCAGCTGGACGTGGCACGGTCGTGCGTGCTCTGAAACGACCTCGAATCTTCCATCTTACAAATGAATTTTGCCAAAAGAGCGAAGCAGCCGTGACAACATGCCTCGTGTTGCTTTATGATGCTTTCTTTGCGATGCCTCAAACGAGCTTCGTTTTCTAAAGATTGGCCGTTTCTTATCCCTAATCTTACTCTGTTCGTGACTTTCAGCGCACGAACGTTGAGTCCTCATGCTTGTAAATTTTCTCCTAGCATCATTACAATATACAAAATATATTTTGTTCAAGCTTACCATTGGGTATCATTTCTGAGTTCGTTTGCTCGAGAGTTTAGTTCGCCAGAAACATTTACTAAGAGGTGCACAAAATAAAAAACTGTTTTTGTTCCTTTTTAACAAATATCCCAATAACGATAATGTAACCTTACGGGTTAGTAGATTTAGAGCAGTTTTTTGGTGTCCCAGGTCAGCAGGAGTGATCATGGAAATGGCGCACTCCTGGGAATGATATGGCTAGAATTATTATTTTAGTTCAAACTACGCCCATTGTCGACATGGTGGGCTGTATCGATGGATCAAATGAGCTAAAATTGAAATGTGCTTCTAGCGAACACGCTAAACAGAAACTCAACGGATTTTATGTTAATTGTGCGTTTATTTTAAATAAAAGATATTGCGCATTTCACTCTATGTTCCAGTTGGTTGTTATTAACACACCTACTCTACTACAACATTCGTTCATGGAAATACATGTCCTTAACTTCACTTTTTAAATTAAATAAATTTCAAAATCCTAACATAACTTTTATTAAAAAATTAACAAAAAAAAATCATAAATTATCTGTTCATAATTGAGATTTATTTACGTATGAATTTCAATCGTATTAGGTGAATTTCAATTGGAAAATAAGTATACATTTGTCAGATGTCCAATTGAATCTTAGAATGGTAACCCTAAATCTAAAGAGACGTGAAGGAGAAACTCAGTCCAAAATCCCTAGTTAAAAATGGTAGGCAAACTACTGGGTCTGAGAAACCCAATGTTACCATTTCAGGGATAAAGACTTTTAACAAGTTTCCCTTCACTTACGAACTCTTATTGTCCGACATGCAGCGTGTAAACTGCTATAAAAGAGAACGAACGTTATTTCCTAGCTGCCCAGCATGTTTTGTGTGTCTCGCTCCTGAAATTCTCAGCGCCAAAATCTTCGAGCAACGAAATCTTTGTGAGTTCGAGCTCGTCTTGTACAGCGCAGTTCTTGGCTCCGAGAGACGGAAAATAGCGACCCAGAGTGTGGCCATTGTTGGCCCTTATTTCTCTTCGTCTGCAATATTTTAAGGCAAATACAAACGAATTCGAAAAATTGTCCTTGAACAAGTCAAATGAAATGGAAAAGGCGATATCACGTCGCTGTGCAATTTTAAAATTACTGAATTACTTCCAAATCTTAAGAAATCTACATATTTTTTCAATATCAACTAGCAAATATTCATGGAAGTTATCGAACTCAGTCGCTACTGTTATTTCAAAATCATGCATTGTAAAGTTTGTTATTCCACACGGCGATCTTTTTTCTTGAATCTGCTCTATAGTCTACATCAGTTCAAGTTTTATTGTTATTTTCTGGGCTCATCATATTTCTAACCAATGATCGAGACAACATACTAGAAAAATAAATCTTGAATATTCATAATTGAAATACAACCTCGAAATTAGACACTGAAAAGTTTCTCTTCTTATTTTGCTTTAATATAGAATATAGTGGAAATTCTCTTTTACATAATTCGCTACCTACAACTTTCTTTCTCATAATTCTCTTTCATATAACTATCTAACACATAACTCACTTTCAAATAACATTCTTTCACATAATTTTCTTACACACAACTCACTTTCATATAACATTCTTTCACATAACTCTCGTTCACATAACTCTCCTTGACAGAACTTTATCTCATAAAACTTTCTTTTTCACATAATTCTTTCTCACATAACTCTCATTCACATAAATTTCTCTCACAAAACTCTCTCACATAATTCTTTTTACACAACGGTCTTTTACACACCTCTACTTCTAATAAATATCTTCCACATAGCTCTCTTTTACATGACTCTCATTCATATAATTCATTTTCATGTAACGTTCTGTAACAGAAATTTCTGTCACATGATTTTATTCAACATAACTCACTTTCATATAGTATTTCATCACCTAACTCTCTTTCACATAACTCTCTCTCATATAGCTCATTCTCAAATAAATCTCTTAGACTTAACTGACTTTCGTATACCGTTTTTCCACATAACTTTCTGTCGTATGACTTTAATCTACATAACTCAATTTCATGTAATATTCTTTTACATAACTATCTCTCACATAACTTGCTTTCACGTAACTCTCTTTCACATAACTCGCTATCATGTAACAGTCTTTTAAATAACTTTTTTCCCATAAGTTTATTTCCTATGATTTTCCTGAACGCTGCTTTCCTCCATCCTCACGTTGAAGGACGCCACGTCGCGTTGCTGTCAGGAACGACTTTGGTTTGGTATCGCTGAGAGCGTTTAGAAATCTACCGCTGAATTCAATTTCTCAAAGGAATGTCTCTTATATGCAATAGTATTGGATTCCAAAGAATGAATTAGAGTAGAATTAAGCCTTGAATGCTTTCATGAACATGGAGAACTCGAAGGGAGACGAATCGAGAGTTGATTCACAGCATGGAGACCAAATAAAATGTTAATTGTTATTCCACTAGTTCGATAAATGAAATTCAACATTTTAAGTCAATTTTACAACTTGATGGCAATATATTTGAGCACAAGGGACAATTAATACGAACGACTCTTGGTCACTTGTCTTTACTCTTGGTTAGTCCGTTGTTTAATATATCATCGTAAAAATTGTCTTCATTTACAGTTTTATTAACTCAAAGCTTCTTTCATTGTTTGGATAAAATAGAGTTCATCATCAATAACATAAAAGATTCAGCATTCCACTTCCATAACCCCACATTGACTTGAGAAGACACGACCTCACTTGCCACGGTGGGTAGAGCTGTCCGTAAAAGTGTCGTCGAAATGTAAATCCCCGAAGAATGAGAGAGAAAACTACAGTATCGTCTATCAGTGTATGATGAACAAACCTGCAGTTCAAGTCTACGTAGATTGATAAAAAGATAACGGACTTGCGAAACCTTTTCTGGCACTCCTCATGTCGGGCTTCGGGTCCCAGAGGGTCCCAGACTTTGGTCGATACCGAGTTCTGGCATACCTGGCGGACGCATGGAGAGTATCTTTAGCATCTTGAATGTCCAATCAAACTTCTTAATTAAGTTACACTCGGAAAAATGAAATGCGGCGGGTGTAGTGCGCTCTTTTGCACCGCAGAACTCCGTCAGCAACACAAAATATAATTTAAAAATCAGGATTCTGGTCACTCAGTTTTGCTCAAGTCTCTGAACCTTCAGTCTGATTCAGTACGGTAAAAAATGGCGATGAAGTTTCTAAAAACTTAAACCTTTATCAAAGAGGTTGCACCTCGATTTTTGACCAGCACAACTTGTGGAAAAATATTTTTTACACTGCTAAGAGCCTTAACGAGCAAAAATCCTTAATTTCATAGTACTTTTGTGTAGAGAATCTATGCATCTCAATGCTGTTGCTCGTTCGTACATCAATACCAGCTGTGCCTCAAGTGGGGCATAGGAGCAGCTTAAATTATGTTGTGAACCAACCTCTCATCTAGGGGTGCACCAAAGGGGATTTTGTCTTCAGCACATCTTGGGCTTGGTTTTCCTCTGGCATACACAGGATTTCTGAGGCTCTGCAGGATTCGGAAAAGGTGCGTGGCATTGTGCTGTCACTCGTGAGAGGCACAACTTCTGCCACTCACAGCTGAATCCGCAATGCTTTTTGCGCAAGAAAGTTGTGAGTTTAAGTACTGGACTACCTTTTATTTCTCTTTTCTGTTTCTTTCGTTGTGTAATTATCGTTTCATTATTTCACTTTCCGTTTCCTTGTAATGCCTAAGAGAGCCTTTTCTGTCTGTGATGGAGGGCTGCGACAGTAGAGAATCTGAATTTTCAAAGTGCCTGTGTGATGTCACTTCAAGATCCTTTTCAAGGACTTCCACTATGATTATTACCTCGGCAGAGCCGAAGCTGTGGCCTAGTCTCAAATATAATAACATAAGTGAATTTTCATTCCGGTAACACGGTTGAGTTTAATATGCGTTCGTATCTAACAGCACGCATTAATTAATTTCATATTCATCAAGCAAGTAATTATTTCCCGGAGCAAATATCGTGGTGCTAATATTTTACATGTAGCGAAAATTGTTCAAAGGAATAGCACAATTCTTGTCATATGACAATTTAATGAAACGAGAGCGGTGTCCTCGAAGTAACCCTTTTTCGACTCCCCGTAAGAGGAATTATTTTCCGTGGCATAATTTGAACTCCTTGTAACAATTTTATTCTCGTTGACGAAGTACACATCTGATTCTAATTAGCGTTTCATTAAGGTACTTTATTGAAGGGATTATTTGCTCAGTAGTTTTTCTGAAGCATTTAATAGATTCAGCGTTTCCAATTCGACTCATCAAATTCCTCAACTCAGAGAAGAAAAAAAAATTAATTCAAAGCACATATACCGAATACGAATACGCACATATAAAACATACGAATTCATTTTATTGCATAAAGTACTGCGATCAGCTGGACCTGACCAATTCTGAATTAATTGCCCAAATTAACTCGCGTCAGACAGTGACATTTGCATGCGTCACAAGTTCTGTTAACCGCTCAATACTCGCCTGCCTTGCATGCCGTTCTCGTAGGCCTGAGCTCGCATTTAAATGAAGAGTTTGGATACATTTCTTACATAAAGCTTCCGTAAGGAATTTCTGAATCTCGACGCAACAGCAGGTTGCAATTTAGACCAATGGACATGTTATTAATTTCATCGAGCTGTACGTGTAATTCGATCAGCCTCTATGACGCCTCACGTATCAGGAATTTGAAGTTTATTCTTTGTCAGTAAATTGCAGCAGTGCGCCTTACAAAACTAGCCTAACTTGATAGCGATGCGGCGCAGAGTTATTCCATCTTCGTGACTACGAGGAGCTTCTTCGTTGGTTTGGGGAAGGAAGACTAAGTTTTTCGTCCGACGTGCTCACGGCGCTTGAGAGAGGCAGCGTTTCGGGTTACGCATCACTTCAAACCCCAGCTTCAGAGGATTCGAGATTCTCGCAGTTTACAACATAATTCTTCATAAAGTTTTTGAAGGGACTCTCTCAGTGGCGAAAGCGACGACAATCTTCGGAACATTTAAAGATAAGGACTGAGGAAAACTAATTTAACTTAGCTTAGTTCATTGGAACTTTAGAGCAGGTCCAAACACAAATATCAGACCCTGATACGAGTAGCAGAAACTAACCGCCCTGAATATATTTTGTATTGTAGGTCCAAACTTCCTGCCAAGAGAGGCGATGATAATAATAAAAAAGAACTTGCTCGAAGTTTACAGCGTGGAAATGATGCTGTTGCGTCGTATCTCAGTGATGGACTTAGTCAATGATTTCCCAGGACTTTTAGGAAGCACTAAAGTAAATTACGACGTCAGTTCCCTTTTACGGAGCATGCAGAGCGTCCTGACTAGAGGCGAGAGAGCTGCAATATGCTTGTCCGTTGCAACTTCATATCTGTCACTGCGCACGAATAAAGTTTAATTGTAGGCATTTATCGTTGCCGAGCTATGGCAAATTTCGCCGGTGACACGCATTGTTATGACTTTGTTTAGGCTTCTAAGCATTTCGTATCATCCCACTTTGACGCCAAAAGGTTTACAGTGCGCATGTGAGCGAACGCAGCAAACCTCTAAACGACACAATGCCCTGGTATTGGCTCGCCAGGCTAAATTTTAGCAGGGAATTGCCGTGCGCTTGTCGACCTCGGGGAAAACTGCTCTAAAGAAGCTGGCTTGTGTGTAGGAACTTTGCACAACCACCCTCTGGGGCTGTACAGACAACACCGATTTGCGTCAGTTTCCGCTATGCACTTAGCGTGCCTTCGTACTATTCTCGTTATCAGGCGCAGCCCCGCCGAACTCGCTACAAAAGATTCTCGTGGGTGTAGATTCCGCTGTTTTAAAACATTAGCTTTATTTTTCTTATTTCTCTCCTGTTGCTCGAAGAATGTTAAGAATATCATTCTGTTGGCTTCTCGCTCGAGTGTAGTGTTATTTTGATAGCTACTCGCCATCTATTAGCTGAGCTTCTCAATTTTTCGTCACCTTCAATTTCTTCTTTTCTATAGATAAATGAGTGAAACTAAAGTGAGTTCAGATTTGTAATATGCTTTGGTTCTTATAATATGGAATATGCAAAAATAGTGCGGTAATAAAATTATGTCCATAAGAGAGCAAAAATAAATTGACTAGTTTTGACACAAGTCTGACTTAGCATGAAAAATATTTTGAAGCATTGATATTCACCGCGGTTCCCAAAATCGTGAAGCCATTGGCTTACAAAGAGGTTCCTATACTGATATTTTTCTCATGATGAAGTAATACAGTCGTGAAATTAAATTTACCTCGGTAGGCGCAACGTAGAAATTGTGCTCTAGCTAAGTCAAAATCGTGCGGTTTTTGAATCCTAAACACGTTCAAGCTATTCGATAAGATTTTGCATGCGTTAGAAATATTCATGGTGTCTATATACGCCCAAAAAATTCATGGATTCTGTATACGCCGGGACAGTTTCTGGATTCTGTTCACGCTCAAACAGTTCGTGGATTCTAGATACGCCTGAACAATTCGTGGATTCTGCATAAGGTCGAAGAATTCGTGGACTCTGTACACGGATGAACTAGTCATAGATTCTCAATATGTACACCCGAACGACTCACGAATGCTGTACACGCCCGATATTCATAGAATTGTACACGCCCTAACCATACACGGGTTGCAACGACCCACAGTGCAAGTTTTCAAGAAGGCAGGGAGTTTCCGCTGTGCGATGGTTAGAGAGAGCACTTGGGTGCTCCAGAGGTCCAGCACCGACTGGAGCAGGAGCTGCTGACGGGAATGCATCGTGTCGTTCCACGCTCCTATGATAAATTTATTCTGCTCGTGTAACATTTGGCCTCAAATTGAGCTCCCGCCAGCATATTTTACATCAGTGGCCATTGAAATAGTGCAAAATATCATGCATAAAAATCATGTTAGACTGAGAATTCTCGTTTGTTGATAGTTATTTACATATTGTATTCGATCTTGCGTGATGTTGGCATCAGATTAACATATTTCACACCGTTCCAGAAATAATGCATTTCCCACGGGTGAATTGTTTCACACTGTAGCCGTGGGACCCTGAGCCTGTCGTGGAGGGGAAGAGAAACCTGCACTTCTCTCCAGCTGATTTCGATGTAAAGTCACTGCCCTCGTTCATATGTTGAGTGTACTACAAAGGACACCGAGTTCGAATAGAACGTTTTCAGTGTGGGAACGCTTTACCCAGTAATGGACCACTCCAGAACACATCGCACGCACGCGAGCTCTAAAAATGAACCAAAACTCGGTAGTCAAAGAAAATACAGAAAAATGATGAACATGATAAAAGCATACCTTCAATCTTCAACGTACAAAAGTGTGGCTCGATTCAAATTTGGTGCACTTTATGGCGCACTCTGTGTGTTACTTTGAGAGACTCGTGCTTATCAAAAGAGATCCCAAATGCCCGTCATTTCTTTTCTTGAAATAAGAGTGTTTGTTTTGTGCTTACGTAATCGAGATCTTGTTTTTTCCATTTACTCCTTTTATCTCGAGGACGAAGCCAGAGACGAAGCCCTGCTACCGACTTCCAGCTCTATGTATAGTAGACATACCATGTTTATTTGTTCTCGAACACATTTTCCACATGCTACTGTCACTGTCATGAGCCGTCAGGACACTGCGAGCGGTTACGGTGGTAAAGTCTGATAACATTAGGCTGTGAAGGTCTGAACTTTAACCATGAAAGAAGCTGCAAAGCGACCGTTAAACTTATGAATATTCTGTTCAGGTACGGAAGCTAAGTTATTGGTGTGTTTCCAGTTTCAATTTGAAGCTCTCTAATAAATTCATGGCACTGTCATCCTCTACTTTTTAATTTGCATTCAGAACCTGCATTCGTCTCTGTAGTCTGGTAATTGAAGTATGAGTTTAGCTAGATCTCGAGCCCACATCGGAGGAGCGGTCAGCCAGAGACGGATATTGGATTGTTTAATGCGTTTGGCCCAAAATTTTCTGGAGAAATGGACGCTGTCGAATCGTTTTAGATCGAATTTCATTTCCCGCGTCGATGTGAATTCTGCTGACTTACACGATCAGTCCGAGTGCGGGGCGGCGGGATGAGGTGCAGGTGGGCACAGGCTCACTGCGATCTACGCTCGCCATTTGCAATTCGGCACTTCTTCCGGAACAAAATTTTCACGATAAATATTCATCGAAGAAGTTTCAGTAAAACTAGGTGTGATTCTTTTTGTATAAAATGAATTGGTGAACGAGAATTTACTGATGACGCTTTAAGGAAACTGATGACTGGTAATCATTAAAAAATGAAATTCGAGGTTAACAACAGTAGACGAGGCATCAAGGATGTCAGAAAAACTTTTTCTCGGAATAAGAAAAGAACAGTATTTACGTCTCAAATGGGCATAATAACCGTCGATTGTGAGCTTCTTATATGTCTTTGCTAGTAATAATTTGAAACACGCTTGGAGACCACAAAATTATTCATCTACCAATAATTATACACCGTAAGATGACAGGTACAGGACCGCGCTACACGTCCAGAGCTGGCGTAGCCTCTCAACGCGAGCTCCCAGGGCAGACCCCTGCATTTCTAGTCTTTCATCCCTCCTGTCTCTCATGGGGCCCTGGCGCGGTCTTCCAAACGTATTTTCTCGTCGTGTCTATTGTTCTGATGCGCTCTCCACCGCTTGCCAATATTCTCGTCGATACACCTCGTGTGCAAGTGCTGACTTATCTTCACTATAATGTGTAATCAATATATGTAATTGATTTTCTGTCTTTATGTACATGGCTTGGCAAGTCTTGAGGGTTACCCTGTGTAGAGAAGTGTACTGACAGTGATTGAACTCGTCATTTTAAATGCTATCTCAAATTTTCCCCATTGGACTCGCACGAGATAAATTTCGTCATTAAAAACGATAATATTTTTCGTTGTGTTGCGTTGCTTGAACGTCGACGGTTTATCTAGGGCAATAATTTTCAAATGAGTTTCCGATTTCTCGCCCACCAATTGAATTCTTCAGTTTTTATCTGGTGACGTTAAGACACCTTCCCACAGACACTCAGGTAATATTTTATGTAATTCGATCTCCTCTTCTGAAGTTCTGATCGTTCTTTTGAGAACTATTTTGTTGGACCTTCGCTCGCTGGTTAGACGTATTCGATTCGGACGACCGATGCCTGCACATTGAGGCGCAGGTTTGGGGCTCCTGATGCGCAACTCGAGCTGAACAATCATGAATTACCTCTCAACACAACCGCCAGCTCATAAATACACAGGCGCTCAAAGAGGCCCGACCGAGCGACGCCAACCGTGGCTTTTTGCACTGCTTCTCCAGGGCTTTAACGGCTGTAGATTTCAAGGAAATTTGTGAAATTACCGCCGAATGTGAAGGCAATATTGATGTACCCCAAGCAAAACACGCGTTTCCGAATGGGAATCATAAAAGTGAGTCGTTAATCAACGCTGTACATATATATAGAAGTGTGTGGGAATATTTGTATAACTAGTATTTTATCGCATGGGCTTATTGGCCAATGTGTCTCAAACAAGCGAAATAATTCACTCATTTGACGATCTAATGATGGCAACTATGGACGATTGCAGAGCTCTTTTATATACTTGACTTAGTCACAAACCTGTCGTAAAAAAATTTTTGCGTCAGAAATAAGTAAAACATGGATGCGTTAGGGACTCGCGTTTAAAAGTGTAAATAATTATATAGTAACAACAGAAGGATATCAGTCAGAGTAGGTATTACGGGTCCATCATCTATTCGATTTTCTGTACGGGAGAAGAGAGCAGGTGTAAGAACTTGCACACGTGCACGAGTACATACATCTCTCCTTGCACCCAATGAGCGACTACATACGAATGATAACTGATATTTGTGCTAACACGCCATGGCCGGACTGTTTGATAAGAGCACGAGTTATGTTTGAAGCAAATTGAGTATTGAAGAATATCCAAAGTCTAAAACACTCGTATTTTCACCCACGCAAACTGGTGGTTGTGTGTGACTGGGAGAAGAACGAAAGTGTGTGAAAATAAAAAAATGCCCAGCATTCAATTTTTCTTAAGAATCAATTAGAATCGCGCTCAATATTGCCTCAGAGCAAATACCGATCAAAATGGAATGTCATAGGGAGAAAAATTGCCGAAATCTTTCAATTGTCTACAAAAAATAGATCGGAGCGAGTGTGGCAACGCGACCAGAAAAGGGAGAAGCGCCTCGTTTTCATCCCTGACTTCTCCGGATGACAGTCGTTTAATATGGGAGTCATTTTGGGAGACGTGAAATTCCAAGGTCTGCAAAACGTCAAAAAACGGTATTCAAACATCTTGTCAAAGAGAATCGGAGCCAAATAGAGTTGTTTGCCGCCTTCAAACTCCCCGAGTGTTCATCTTTTTCCTCTTCCAATTCCACGGAGTGGAGGAATCGACAACGGAAACTTCATCACCACGAAACTCCTTAAAAATATAAACGTTTCGTGTTCGCCCAACGATTACTGTGGCGAGAGGGTGTCAACGTCACATCTGTCAAATTCAGCAGGTTCGAGTCATGTTCAATTTTACGGGAAAGAGTACAAAGAGAGACAAGTCTCCAAGGATTTTCCCTTTAACATCATGGAAAATTGGTCGAAGGTAGATAACATGAACGAAACATTTTAATTTTATTTTAAAAACTAAAAGATGACCGTAACTATTCTGAAAGTATGTGCTGAAGAATATTTTAATTTCATAGAGATTGTGCTTTCTGCCCAAATACTCTTGCTTTTATTTTATTCAGCTGATTTTTGAGGTGGATAAGTGAAGCAGCAGTTGTAAATTGACTTCTGTAGTATGCTCATACTACTCATATTTTCCATGTATCCTCACCGGGCAGCTGATCACAGGAGTGTACGGCAAGCTATAAATTGATAATATTAGTTTCATATCGACACTTGAGTGGGAAATGACTTCATCACATAAGAAAATGCAAATAAAGACAAAAAATGATACCAGATAGGAAAATGAAAGAAGTTTTGCCGTAAAAACGTCTCAATTGCCAAATAAGTTTGTGCCCAATTCACATGAGAGTAACATGGGACATTATAGAACCTCTTTTTCCAAAAATTTAATGCTCAATTTCAATCTTCTTTCGCGCTATAAATTCATAAGCTTTCAACTTGTGCGGCAAACTTCCCGCGCTTAGACAGATTAAATTTCAACGAACATAGCGCTCAATTATACGAAATTGAAACGGCAAATTTTTTCTTCAATTGTGATTGCGCGTGGAATGTGAAATGGAATGCTGACGAAGCTCGTCCCGACTGGAGGCGGGCGTCATTCCAGAATTTTCTCGAAAGTCGCTTGACTGGTAGCAATGATACTGATGCAGTGTTAGAGCTCCGGTAAAAGCTCTCATAGAATGAACCATCGATAACGTTATTACTCTTAGAAATTTAGCAAACTAATTCACTGCTCTAGGTGAATTAACGTTCTTAGACGATGTGCAGGAACTTTGCGAGGTTAGTTAAATTCGCTATAAGAAATCCAAAAGCTTTTTCTAATACTTTACGAAGGCAATATATCAGGGATTACGCAGATCGTAAGGGCATGAGATGTGACACCAATACCTTGAAATTTCACAGAGTTGAAAATAAATTCAGC
Source organism: Orchestia grillus (assembly GCA_014899125.1). Classification (NCBI taxonomy): domain Eukaryota; kingdom Metazoa; phylum Arthropoda; class Malacostraca; order Amphipoda; family Talitridae; genus Orchestia; species Orchestia grillus. Next base: position 7,710 of record VOMN01130818.1, on the reverse strand, counting down.
TTTACATTACAAAATTTTCGTCTAAGGCGATCGTACGCAAATACGATCCTTAACCCAACAGCACTGAAATCTTGGTTACCATACGGAATTGAATTTTAGGGAAAAAGTTACCTATGCCCTAAAATATAAATGGGATTACCATAACATGTTTCGTTCCCTGCTCTTGCAAATGATAGTCCATTTTCCGTAACAAATTTGACGGACGCAATCTGGCCAGGCTTGTTGGACGTGGAAATATATTTAGAGGCCAAGAAAAAGCTTCGAATGGGAATTTCGCTGAACAAAATTTAAACCTTGATTAATCAGTCAACCAATGAAACTGTGATATAAAAGTATGTGGTTAGTTGCGACGATGCTAAAGCATAAAATACGTATATATGTCACTTAGTATGAATTATTTGGGAATTTACTACAAAGTTGTGTTGAATCGCGTCCATTTCAATGCTACTGATTAAAAAAAAGAGTTTCTCGTGCAAAGCTAAATGTAGCCTCGTCGTAAAAATAATTTAGTCGCTAAGAGGTTAACCTAGATTTTTCTGATTAACGCTACATCTTACCCAGTAGTCCAAGTGCTCTAGGCTGTTAAATTTTGGCTAGAAATGGAACACCGAAAAACTTGTTCCTCAGAGTACCATGAGGAACGAAAGGGTTGAAGTCCGAACTCTTAAGAATAGTGATAGCTTTGGCCTTCACTTCATTCCGTCACACGGCCCTTCTGGCCTTGCTAAGTTAGTCGTATATAGCATAATTCTCTTCTGGTGTAAACAATCACAGATACCGAAATTAGTGTTGTTTAAAACAATCAAATTCAATTCAGAATTATTTTTTACACAATTATTGATTTATTCTTTATGTAAGGGGAGGAGTAAGAAGCCTTTCACTAAACCTATGCTCATGCATGAAGCGTTCGCCAAGCATATTATTTTGTTATATTCTTCTAACCGGTATAGTTTCAAGGTGTTTTGAGGAGATACTAAGTTCAATGGGTCAGTGCTGCCCTTTTCTGCACAACAAGCCCAGGAAATGTTCCCTCAAGTATTGTTCTATTTAGAGAGGATTTTCTACCACATTGTGCACGTATCGAAATCTAAAGCAATATGGGAAGATGAACTGACGTATTCTGCGCAGCATGTATGCCGATGTTTGCGTCAATGTCCACTTCCGTAAAACTATACTAACTCAATAACATCGTAATTTCTTTTTCAGCTTTTTTGCTCAATGAAATCGTAGCGGAAGTCTATTGGAAATATTGTATTGTAGCATTCTCAGATGTGGTAGCTCACCTTCCGTGTTATGTTTATTGAAATACAATGGGGGCAATAAATTTACAGTACAGGGTGAAACGTTCATTTACCTTAGTTACACAAGAGAAAAGCAATCGAAAATTCAATATCTTGAGTGTTTGTACGCTGAATACTAAATCGGTATAAGAGTACACCAATATTAAAACACCGATATAATTTCGATGAAAGTATATGATTCTCGGCTCAATAGGAATCTAAGATACCTCAAAAAAATTAGTTTTAAAAGAGGTAATAAATAGTCTTCGAATATTCCACCATGGATTATGTTGCAGGAATGCTGTAGAACTTTCTAGAAAACTAATCTACTTCGTTCCCGTACAATGGTAGATCTCAGTCAATGTCTGAGAACTGTATGAGAGGTCATCGTTCAACACTCTAAATCTAATATAGCGAGGACCAAACAATTGCTAGAAACAAAAAGAGAGGTAATTATTCAGTTACATGAAAGAGGATTAGCTATGGAAAAATTTCATCTATACTTGAAATATAAATCTCAACCATAGGTGGCATGGTTCTGCGGTTCACGTCATATCAGTCCATTGCAAGTCTACCTCGGTCAGGGAGTTCATCTAAAATTTCAAACCCTGCAGCTAAACATATAGTCTACGAAGTAAAGAAGAATCCTCTAGTAACTTGATCTGAACTTCAAATGATTTGGAACCGGCTGGGACAAAAGCATGCAAAAACACAATTCCAGCAGTTCTTAAGAACGAGGGATTCGGTTCTCTTTCTCTCTTTTTTGTTGAAACCAGTTCAAGCCAGTAATCATCTAAATTTTGCCATTTAGAGAAGCCTGTAAGTTTTTGGGCAGCTGTTCTTTGATCTGACATGAATGAGATTGAGTCATGCGGGCACAGCTTTTAACTATGTGTCGGATATTTATTGCACATACTGTATGTAAATCCAGGGGAGACATTAAAATGAAAGGTATATTGCTCGATTTCTCTGAAAATATTTTTTCCAGATGCAGAGAAGTGTTTCACATTGAAGAAACGGACACTCAACTGTAATCAAAAGCGCTTTTTGTGTACGTAGAAATGTGTAGAAAAAATACAACCTCACAATCAAGGAAATGTTGATGAGTGCGACTTCTGCTTACGTATTCAAAGCATTGTTACAGCGTCTTGAAAATTTGTAGTTTTCATTTTTGTTTATGTCGTACACCTGCCGTCGTTCATATTGGCAACCAGCTTTTAAAATGTATTGTAATTTGTGAACACTGTAAGTGATAATCTTTCTTTGCCAGGATGTAAAATACAATTTTCGAATATGTGCAAGCTCGTAGTAAATCCATCCTTGTCTGGTTCTTCTTGAAGTCCTACTCTGAAGAAACAGTCAAGTCCGACACAATTTGCTTTCTAGCTGGAGTTTCCTCGAGGATGCACGTTCTAATCTGTAACATTTTTGCAGACTATTCTTACGGCATCATAACATGCTCGATTTTTGCAAGTTAGAAAAAGCAGGGAGCAAAGCTTGGGAGCTCGCAAGATTGAGTGGATGATGCTCTATAGTTTCTGACTTCTAACTTTTAATTGACTCGCCGCTGCCTGCAGTGCGTGAAATTACCCAACGAATTCCTAACCCAGCGTAACTTTGCGAGAGTCCCCAAAACCAGTTTGGCCTCGCCTGCGAGGGACGTAGTAAGTGGGAACTCTCAGTGGGGCGCCGGGTGGTTATCAGTCATCATCCTCGACAGTTAAGTGGCTACAACTTATATTCTGTATCATATTGCTGACTTTACAGTTACCAGGCGTTTGCGTGCAGTAATAATGCGCTCGGGTCTCTTTAACGACGGGCAGCAGCTGGGCTCAAGACAATGCAACGATATTTTTTAGCAACATGCAAGTTCATTATGAAGGAGTCGTTCTTGTCTGAGAGAGCAAAAATGGTCAAATAATGTCTCAGCTTGGGTGGAGTATAGAGTAGGATCTGTGTTCTGCACAGAATTAGTAGTGACTTGACGTCATACGTTTTGCATTGCTGCATAGAAATACATAGGTACATTGTACTGATGGTATAGCTTTAATACGCTGACTCCGATTCTCCACACACGTAAAATTACATGCCGACTAATATTTCTACTGTGAATTTAAAAATGAAGGATTTTGGTTTCACAAATTTAGTTACTTTATTAATTTTCTATCTAATCAGAGCTAGCTTATTCGATTGATGAACACAAATTTGAAGAAAACTCGAAAATTTATATTTATACATGGTAGTGCTTTGGTTACATTAGGTTAGGTTAGATGATCGCGTGTACCATATATGACCCACTTCGGAATCAACGAGTTAAACAATCAGTTCCACTCGGTTTTCATTTTCCAAGCATTTGTCAGCGGGTTTTATAGTGGTAATTTGTAATATCTTACAATATCGAAAGACACCAAGCCTTCATAACCTATTGCACTTGTATTTCCTACTCTAATTATTTAGTAGTACAAACTAGTTTGCGTATATCTACTCGTGTGAAATTGTAGTTCTACCAATTTGTGCTGCTTGGCAATATTGTGAGGGCAAAGAATTCTCAGACCATTAACATTAAGTTGAATTCGAATGATGTTCAAGACGGTTACTTTGTCATGAAAAACAGTAGCATCCCAACGAGTATAGGCTTGCGCAGTCAGTGATGAGCATATGTATTTGACCCTAGTTAGACACCTAGAAGTTTAAAAAATGGTTACTTTGAAATTTACGTAGGAATAAATTAACCTAACCGAAATCGGGGTTACAAAACGTCCCAGGTGACCAACGCAGGGCTAATTAAGTCGATTCCCAGTCGTCTAAGGCGCAAAATGCGCCTGATAGAAATGAGCCTCGGAAGATTTTCAGCTACAGCCAAAGGTGAGTTTGACAGTGAGTTGTGAAAGTCATAATTACGCGCAGGTTTTCAGATTTCATATTGAGGTGTTCATCACCATCTAAAAGAACTAGAACGAGATTGTTAAACGGTGACCTAACGGGTTGCGGGTGGTCTTGTGTATTGCTAAAACTCTGATCATCTTGCTTGCTTGTTTTGTAACCGTGCATACTTTTTAATAATAATCGAAGACAGAAATTAAAACCTCGTCTCTTAATAATCATAACTGATTGAAGAGGAACTGAATTTCTCCTATGTAATACAAATATTCAAGTGTCTCCTACAAAATACTGAGAAGTGTGACGAATAAGCGGACGGGACAAACGGACGGACAGACGCGGGTCTTATAATAGCTTAGATTTACCAGCGTGAGGCGGTCGTGCAAGGAGCGCACAGACACGCGTGGGCTTTTGAGATAAAGCTGAGGGGGAGGCCTCTCCAAACGCACACTCGATTTTTTTATACAAGAATGAATATCACAAGGACGTCGAGGACGCAATTCTAAAGAAGCGCGTTTGTTTTCGCCCTAGTCCTCCAATAATTCGAAGGTTTTTGATGTTTAGTTTGAATTCTACTGTCGAACAATTGGCTGTATTTTATACTGCGAGCATAGGTGATAAGTTAGACCTAAAGTGACAGCGACAAGGTCTGAAAGAGTAGTACACGTAGAATATACCATCTCTTGCTTAATTTTCAGATAAAACTCAAGCTATGATTGCATTTCTTTGAAACGAACGACCATCTGCTGTGGATGATGCTCATCCTTAAACTGGCCTTTGCCTTACTGCTGAGCAGGTTTCTCTCTCAAGCTGCGTGAGTGGGCTGAGATTTTATGACTTCAATCTCGTGACTTTCCGTGCAATACAAAATTCTACCTATGTTCTAAAATTTACTTATCGTCAGCATTCAAATTGTCTCCACAATGAATATAAAGCTTGTTTTTCGTTATATTCAGTTTATAATTAGTCCTAACGAAAATTATTTTTTTTTATTCTAAGCTTCGCTTTAAAACCTTAAACTCAAGAGATAGTCTCATGAGTTTTCGTAACCTGGCGGACCTCGTTCCTGGAATCATTTCAAGTACACATTTCACAGAAAATCGTCGGTATTTTGCCGCATATTTTAGCGATTTTGTCAGGAAGGAACTAGTGCGGTCAAAGGAGTGCGCTGATCCCGCGTGATGGAGCTTCCCAGAGGCGTCCCTCGCTGGCTCTTCTGGGAGGAGACTCGAGCTTTTTGATGATCTTCTTCTTCGTCAGGATACCTCGTGATATTTTTATGGGCTGCATTAGCTGTCCGCTGCAGACGCAGCAGCGTTTATGGTCGGAGCAAGTTCTGGACTCTCTTTGTAGTTTGATGGAAGTTATCATTGCAACATTCTTTTTGTCTTGTTGAGAGACCGTTGCATAATGTGGGGGATCATTCTCGTGAATGATATGAATAGATATGTGCACGTATGGGTAAATGGATGGATGAATCATGTACACTTTGAGGTACGCACAGGACGTTAGAAAACACTAAGTTTTTGACCAAAGCCATGATTATCTGTAATGAAACGTATATAACATTGAGTAAATTACTCTCCTAATTATGCTTGTTCAAGTTTGAGCTCTAAATTTCATACAGTCGCACACTCGTGCATGTAGAACAGATGACGTCACCCATTGACCAGCGTCTCAATTGAGGAACGCGGTGGAGTTGTGCCTCAAGGAGGCAGATAGCATAGGGGGTTCCAAAATGGGCAGCAGAATGTCTTCAATATAACTCGTTTCCTAGATGCGAAGCAAGCAAGTATTCTAAAAAACACGAATTCTTAATTCGAGTGACGAGAGATGATAAACATGGTAAAAGCATACCTTCAATCATCAAAACATAAATGTGTCACCCAATTCAATTCCGGTACTCGTTATGAAACAACTCATCAAAACGAAACGACGTTCCAGGTGTTCCCTCAGCCACAGGGAACACCTGGAAAGCCCGCTATCTCTGTGTCTTAAATTCTGTTGAATACAAGAACAAGTCTTTTCCAGCTTCTAAAATGTTTTGCAGTCATGGAAATAAGCGTCAACGTGTTGTATTTTTAAATAAATGAAAACAAATAAGGAGATGAGATGTAAAAGAATACATTGCACATCATATCTTACCTACAGCATGGTTTAAGCAAGAATTTTCAGGGACGCTTGTTTTTTACTAATCGAATAATTTGTTCTAGGCTAATTTAAGATGGCTGATGTAATGCTGAGCGAGAGCGTAAATTGACAGGCACAGTATAGTCGAGCTCCAACTTTTTGCGTGAATTGTGCAAGGGTTCTTCGGGGGCTTGGCGTGTTGAAGTCCACCAGTTCGTGAATCAAAACGTGAAGTGCAACGCTCACTTTTTTTTGAGCGAGTTGCCTGCATGATTTTTATTGTTGAATATATAATTTATAGTACAGATTAACCATTTTTAATTGATGCTCACTTTCATTTTTGATTTGTGTACGTGTTTTTCTACGGTATTTAATTCGAGAACATTTTTTGTTACATTTTACAGGTTATTGGATGAGCGACTTCGTGAGTGATTGCATGACATGAAAATCTGAAACAGGAAAAATGCTTTCAAAGCAGTGCTTTAACTCGTTTGTTATCGAACGCCAAAATGAAGACAAGTTTAAGCCAAAGTTAAGTGAAGGTAGCTTCATTGGACGCAGAATTTGAAAATAAGAAAACCCAACGTGGACGAGAAAGTTCTTGAAAACATCACTGAATTTCTCAAGAATAGTAAGTTTGCACACAACTGCGATACTTTTCAAGTCCAGTACTTGGGAGTGAAGGCGTCATCCAGTCAAGGCATAATGTTTCTACTTTAAAATGTTGAACCTGGTAAACAGTGTCGCATTTTCAATAAGAACTTTGATAAAAGTCTTATATTATGAAAGTTTGAGAACTTAGGGCTGCTGTCATTTCGTCGTGAGAACAGACTTCAGTAAAATGTACACGATTTATGTTTAGACGCCGCTCCCAGAAAAAGCATAATTTTAACACGAGCCTGAGAAGATCTAGTCAGCATTACTGCCCTCGCACGATGGAAGCAATATTCGATGCAGCTGACGTGAAAGGCAACTCCACCCACCCTACGCAAGAACAACCTAGCGGCGCACCGAGTTACCTGGACTACTTCCAGTCCCCCGATAGCAGCTATGATAACACTGGCGACCTCCGCACAGAGGCCGATGAATACGTGCAGCTGCTCTCCGATGACCGCCGCTATCAACTGGTCGGGGGTCACAATTGGAGTGAGGTCGACATTCCTCCCTGGAACATCACAAGCAATTCTACGGTCAACAATACGTCGCTCTACAGCTTTTATGAGGTGAGAACTCTCGTTCGTCTTTTTTTGGCCTAATAAAGCTTCCTTTCAAGCAGCCCAAATAAGGTAAGATTTTCTTTCCACAAATTTGCGTTAATTGGTTAAATATTGCAGAATGTTAAGCCCATCTACGGAATACTTCTCTTTTCAGTTATATCTCGCTATACAGGGTGTCCCAGAAAAAAGGAAACCCATTTCAA
>VOMN01130814.1:0-15743 GCA_014899125.1 Orchestia grillus | reverse complement strand
CTGGTGCGCCAGTGTGACACGGGCTATTATAAGGTGAGGTGCAGCAGTGCTGGTGTCGTCTCGCTGGCCTGAAACCAGTCAGCTGTTCGTCGTGCGGTGAATGCTCGCTACGGGGCTGAGATTACGGGACGCTCCATCTAAGAGACTCCTATTGTCTCTGCACATCATTGTGGCTTCGACTCGCTCTAAAAATGGGAGAGAACAGCAACACTGATTGTGGCCGAGCGACAGAAACTGAACGGTGTAGAAGGCAGCATGCGTGAGGACACCATGAAATAGAATTTCTCTCTAGCTCTCGAGACATCTTTGATTTACAAGAAAACAAAGTATACGTTTTACTTTTACCCATCTCGCTTGCAGTTTAAATATAAGCCTAAAAATGTGAATCTAAGATCAGCTTTGCGTAGTTCGTACTTCGTTGAAAGTGAATTCGGCTGCTTGTTGTTTGGGAAGGTGCAAAGTGTCTGTGTCTTCGTGCTCTGAAATGAGACCAAATGGGATTAAACTTGCCGCTGGTGTAATGGGATGGTGTAGTTTAGTGCGTTAGCTGCAGTACACGAAGAGTGAGGAAGGTGGTGTGGAGCTCAAGGCTAGCGAGTGGTGTACGGTGGCCGTGGTGAAGGTTAGACCTTACACTCTGCTCTTTAAAATATGGGCCAGGGGAAGAACCTGAGAAGGAAGGAACATGCTGGCGCCTTTGCCTGTCTGTTTCTAGCCATTTATGATGAAATGAAGTTGAAAAGTTAGTCGGAAGAAGGTTTTTAATTGTCCGTGTTTTTACTGGAATTTTATGTTCTCCATTGTTGCTAAAAATGAAGAAGTAAAGGTACTCAGCCACGTGCTATTTTGGAAAGAAAATAACCCTCATGACGATGTCTTGTGACGCCTTCATCAGTAATGTATTTCCAATACATTGCTAGACCGCTGCTTCTGATAATCTCCTTTATTCGTTAATAATATTCGTTATACTCATAGATTGAAACATGAGTTATGAAATGAAATTGAATGATACAAGTGCTATCGCTGGTTGCTTTAATCTCTTTTACTTATTAAAACTGTCACTTGAAATCATTTTTTACCTGTTCACTTGTGTTCTGCAGATATACTGATATGGGTGCATTCATGTGTTATGGGAAACTGTGTAAACAACAGGCCAGAGCTCAGTGCGCCTTATTTCTTCTAGTTGTGCACGAATGATGATTATTGAAGCCCGCAGCGTCAATTTATTGATGCATGTTGTAAATTGTCTCATTGACAGCTAAATAATAGAAGAATTTCGTAAAATTGTTTCGAGTATGCTGCCATTTCAATAAGTCGTGCTTTCTCATAGCCTTGGATAAAGACCATTCAAGTTGAAAATGGTAAAGACTATTTTCGACTTGAATGCAATGAAGTGTGTCTCTCCAATTTACAGCTGTCTCTGTACTATGTATATTTGCCTATCTTTAGCCGACCTTATTTTAAGTAGAATGTCCTTCTGTACAGAATATGTATTCTTTTGAAACTATTTTCTTCCCCCTGTTTATATTCAAAGAGACATTCCATTTGTAGCTTCTTAGTGATCAAAGGGTTAAGGGTACTAATACTTACCACTAGGATTACTTCGTGGTGATCAAAGGGTTAAGGGTACTACTAATACCTACCACTAGGATTACTTCGTGGTGATCAAAGGGTTAGGGGTACTAATACCTACCACTAGGATAACATATTTCGGTGGCATTCAATTCAAAAATTTATGGCTGATTATCAAGCATGACCTTCAGAAATGCGTTAAAGTCAATTGTGTCGTGAACGCTCAAACATCCGATATAAACAATATTATTGTCCGGTGTGATGATAATAAACGTCTATTGATGTCTGCAATGCTCATGAGGCGAACTCGTGTCTTACATCGTATTCATCAGCTTCTCTCGTTTCAGAATACTGAACGACTCATCAACATTTACGCTACAGATGAAGCCTCTTGTGAAGTGCAAAAGCATCTTGTGCAGAAGCAATTTATTAACCAGAATTTTTGATGTAGAAAAATAAATGTTCGTCAGTATTGAGCTAACTAAGCTGCGAAGGACATAGCGTGTACATGTATTTATACCTGAGGTGATACCGGATAAAAATGTAGGCAATCCTCGTGACACGGCGTCCTCATTTTAATCTCCATTTTATTTGTGTCAAATATGTTTAGTTTAAGGTATTCGAAATCCGTACTAGTGCCTCATGAGCACACATTTCGAATACTTGGAGCTAATGAACTAATTCTTGAACTAAAGCAAATGGTGCTTAAAGTACGTACGTCATGTGCTGAGGATCGTCTGAATATTATTATTTGCAGTTTTCCCCGCGGAAATAAAGACTCAAAATCAGCATATTTGTGAGACATCATCCTCCGGTGGCCTGAAAATGCAGTGGCGATTTTATGTTTTTCGATGAACGTGGTTGTGCGCGTTAATCCGTGTACCAAGCAGTAGAGAAAAAAATCCAGCCGTATATAGGAATTGGGCTTTCCTTTATACGTATACATAGTTGTTGTGTAAATCAAGTATACTGGTTTATTACTCTAAACCTGCGAGTATTGTAAGGATGTATGATAGTTACTTACCCTATACATATAGGTTAGCTTTTGTAAGGCCTCACACGAGTAGTTCAGTGCAGAACATAGATGGAACATAAATTTAACGTACGTTGAATTAATAAAAACTTATTTCAATTGTTACTGGCCAGTTATCCTTACGGCCAGTGAAGTACCCTGCCTGGGATATACCCTGCTTGTGAGATACCCTGCCTGGGAGATACCCTTCCTGTGAGTTATCTTGCGCGTGAGTTATCTTGCGCGTGAGGTATCTTGCCGGTGAGGTATCTTGCCTGTGAGGTACCCTGTCTGGGATATACCTAGCCCGTGAGGTGCTCTACCTGTGAGGTACCCTGCCTGCGAGGTACCCTGCCTGTGAGGGACCCTGCCTGCGAGGTACCCTTACTATGAGGTATCCTGACTGTTAGTGGCCCTGAAGTTTGACCCTTTTGGTCAACTTTAAATGATAACAATTCGTGCAATAATTGAATCAGCTGGCAATTGAACGTTTAAAAATAATATATAAAACAACAGTAAATTGGCGGAGTGCAGTGAGAGTTCCAGTTCATATTCTTTTTATGTTTTCTTTTTTTACGTATGTTACCACTTGGTTCAACTTTTAAATAATTTTACATCAGAATCATTTGCAAACCAATCATGAAAACCAGACGAATGTGGGCGATATGAGTATAGAGATATAAGAATATCGCTAACCATAGTTGAAATTTATCATTACCGTTTTCATACTTATGTTTAAAATACTTTCTCCAACTTGTAACTCGTGTAAAAATACGCTCTATTCATCACCAACGTTTTGTGCGAAGTATAACTTGAACTCTATCACTGCACAGGTCTCTGAAACGAATGGTTTTGAAAATGTTTGTATTTGGGACCGATGTATCAAACTTCGGTTCCAAATGAAACAATTGTATCGACAAATTTCCTTATAAATTTTTTATTTTATTTACTATGGATATTAAGTGTGCGGTTGTGTGTGTGAGAGATAATATGAAACTCCTATAATTAGCAATGGTTATTCTACAAATATTGTAATTATGCAGCTGATCAATAACAATGGGTTTGATAGTCATTTAAACCAATCTGTTTCAATAATTGATCGGTATTTTGAAACGGAACATTACTGGTTGATCCAGGAATTTGAAATTTTTGGTTCAACTGTGTTCCGATGTGAGTTAAGTGAAATGATACCATGGTTGAAATGAGTATATGTTACATTCTATGGAAGTGAATTGCTACTAAATTCTTCTTCTGTAATATCAGAATGCTACGAATCGTTATAAAGTGCATTTTCATCAAATAATAATCGGAAAATATTGTTAAAGTAATATTAACAATGGAAATAGAGAAAACATTCAAATAGGTGCCTTGAACTCTCAGATGTTGTTCAGAAAGTATTTATGACACTGATTCGGTATTATTGATGAATCAAGTAGTGTGCTCTCTATCGATTAGAATAGCCTCTAAACAATACTTGCATGATGAAACATTGTCTCCTGCATGTGGTTAAATTTTATGCCATGTTTTTTCATATTCCCGGCGGAAGTCTCCTAGATTTGAATCAAAATCCCTAAAACCTAGATGTGTATCACCCCCGATATACTGTTCTAGAAGGTGCAGATGATTCTAAGATTTCTGCCGGCCATTCTGTAAGTTGTATTGTCAATCCTTTCTGAAAATTTTCTGCTAGGTTTTAGTTTCTGAGCGATGCCCGCGATAACAACGATGTGTTGCTGTTTTTTGAGCCACTCGGTCGCTTGCCTTTAACGCGTGTTTCAGTGCTCCGTGTACCGCTGAAAAACTGAACGAATTTCAACCTTGAGCCCTCTGGTANTCACGGTACTTCTCAAGAGTCATTTTCTATTGAGCTTGATAGTTCTCAACCTCAGATTAAGATCATGCCTCTGCCATTTTGTCCTTTGGAAAGGTATTCTCAAGATTGAAGGTACGTACATATAGGGTTCTCCACTCACTACTTCATTTTAATGTTGTCACATAATTTAATTTTTGCTGACTCTAAAATATGAAAACAGATTTTGTTGTCAAAATTGTAATTTGGTTAACCATTGAAGAAAAGTCTTCCCTCCCGATGACGGAACTTTTCTTGCTTGTCGCTAGGAGTCAATCTGCTCGCAATGTATTCGTCGCTATCTGCCGGGTGCCGTGGACGCCAATTGATGACACTGCTTTAACTAATGCTTTCCTGAATCATCTAAGAGAACTTTGAAGTATTCTTTCCAACTTAAAGCAAGCAAGAGATAGAATTTTTTATCCAGCGTCTGGCTGTCTATAATTTGTAACTTCCAGCGTTTTGTTTTTTCCGTTCTTACATTTTTGAAGTACACACAGATTGTTGGGATGGCAAAATGCTTGAAAACTTTCTGTATCCGTTGTGTGGTTTTATCATACCATTCTATTGTCCCTGACTGTGAGGAAATATTCTTTTATATCTAGCGTGTTGATGGTCTGAAGAGATGGCCACATTGTTGCTTTTCATGGGAAAATGAGTACCTTTATCACCTGAATTGATTTGCGAGCTGTCATTTTGCACATAATGATTCTGAGTCATAACAACATTAAAACATCTAGAATTGTAACATTTTTTGTCATTATATTGACAAGTTCATTATATTGACATTATTTTATATCAGTTACTATTTTTACGTACACTTTCCACTTGTTTCTCTTTATTTTTCGTGTTTTACTCTGAACAGGCCATTTTACGTTCCTTTTCTGTACATAATTATGTGGAATATGCTGGTTGTATTATTAATGTGAATTAAGCGAAGTAAGCAATTGAGCTGTATTATCGTTTTCGTCAGTGTTATGAATAGGAATTTTAGTAATTTGATAAATTCCGCGCGATCATTTTGAGCTGTATGATCTCAACGTTGTCTGCGACTCCGTGTTCAGTTGAATTCAATCAGGTCTTGTGTTTTTTCAGTATGGTGTCAATTTCAATTAGTAAAATCTAGGTTATCAAAATTCTTAGAGGAAATTAACTCATGCTTCTGTTTACAAAGCGTATTTCTCCAAATTTTAGAAGTACGTATTCAAATAAAATGTCCTCCTAATAATTAAAGGAGTTAAATTTTTGCTAATAATGTGCAGTAGAAAGGCACCTGTGGTTCAGAGCTAAGTTGATATGGTGTATATTTCTGATGGGACTTTGAAGGCACTAATGATTTGCTCTACAGGGTGTTTCAGAATGATAGCAGCGGACTTTTTGGTAGATTTTGATTTGAAAAGTTGAGACGAAGATGTAAATAAGAAGTAAATGGTACAGTGTAGGATTTATTCTATATGACCACCGTAATTACAAACTACAGCCTTAAGTCTAGGTACAAATGCATCACAGGCGGCACGTATCTGTTCTTGAGGAATCGCTTCCTATTCCCATTCTGCAGTTTTTCTTTGAGGGACTCAAGAGAAATGTGAGGCGTAGCTGAGGCCTTTGTCTCCAAAATGGACCAGATAGGAAAGTTTAGGGGATTGCGGTCGGGGCTTCTTGCTGGCCATACATTTTTGCTTTTGAATGATGAAATGTTCCTCTAGAACCAGGTTTGGGATACTTTGCAGCCATGTGATGGTGCTGAATCCTGTTGGAGACTCCATGGTGAACCCTGAAAGTGTCCTTTAGCCCACGATAATAACTCCGATTCCAAAATAAGAGAAACGTACCGTTCTGAGTTCAATTTGACCCCAGAAGGCATAAAAACAAGCCGAGATCTTCCTGTTACTGTGATAGCTATCCCATGACAGACTGTGCATTTTGACGAAATGTCACAAGCCTACCTTCAACTGAATATGAGGAACCCTTTACTCGGTCATTCTGATGGTTCACAACTTGCTGGATGTCAAATTTTTTCTCATCTGTGAACTCCGAGTGTGGCAGCGTGTCTTGAACTATCTCATTAAGGATGTAACGAATTTTTTCAGACCTAACAGCCATTATGTAAAGTATTAATTTAAATTTGAGACATCTGAAGTAGAGAGATTAAATTACTACATTCAAAATTACATTGAATTTTTATAACCAAACGTTGATTTTAAATGTCTTATACAATGTACAAACTGGTTGCCTTAATTCTCAAACACCATGTAAACTTACTAAGCACAAATCATACTAGATGTATTTTTTTTTTAATGCTATTTTCGAAAGAATTGTGTCGCTCACCATCTGTCTGTACGCCGTGTTGTAAGACTACGAGGATTGAGTTCTTATGCTACGGGCAATTTTTGCTTTGGTTGTGATTTATATTCACATTGTAAGCTTTTGCTCACTATGGAAAATCGTGGTTCAAGTAGTATGATAGATAAGTGGAGAATCGGAATAACAATATTGCCATGCCTATGTTTTCCTGTTCGTTTGAAAAGTTGTCATGGGAAAATGACTAAGTCTTGATAGTAAAGCAAGGAGCATACTGATCTTACAGCAAAGAACCAAAAAATTCGACTTGCTTCATTGGATGAAAGTTGCTTGAGAAGAACATGTAACATTTGCATGCGTGTCCTTAGCACTGACGAATAAGGCGACTTCAATGCAGTCTGGATCGGTAGCAGCTCGGTGGTGGCATTTACAAGTTGGGCCTTCGAGGGAGCAGGGAGGGGTGTTCAGCGGTGGTTGGCTCTCTGGAGAAAAAAATAACAAAATAATGAGATAACTCTCTTTGAAATTTTTTTTGATTAACTTGTTAAATAACATTGTAACTGTCATAGCTTCAGGAGCTCGAGTGTTTTATTCTACGGTTTGTACCTTACGTACTGAGAGAGGTTAAGCTCTATATTTTGATGGGATCAATCAAACTCTTTCGGGATTCGTGAAAATCAACGAAAGCTAGAAACTCTCCTATCCTAAATTCGAATTCTGAATAATTTTTGACTAGAGTTCATGTAGCTCGAAGAAGAACTGCAAACAATTCCTGAGTCTTCAAGTTCAGGGCCAAGAGCTTTTTCCTAACCGTTAATTTTCCTAGTTGATTCAAAAGGACATCGAAGACTCTAGTCGCCTTGCAGTCTAAAGCTGTATTGGCAACAAATAGATGAATGTTTCAAGACTGAGAATATTTTATCAACTATAGTGATTTGTAGTCAAGATACAGTTAATGCTAATAGAAATAATATTTTACTATATAGCTAGGATTTTGTTAGTTGTTGAAGTTACTTCATGCAATCTAGCATTACTAAAATTCTCTGAAGTTATTGAGATCGTATGGGCTAAACCAGTAATCTAATGTAAAATGTATGTATGGAAATAAAGTACGGGAGCTTATTTTTCGCTGCAGGCCAATGCCACCTTCCTCCTGCGGCTACATTGCTGCCTGCCGAGAGCCACTCTGCTGTCCTCGGCATTCCTAACGCAGCTTCGCTCCACGAGTAGGAAATTGCCGTGTCTTTGGTTGGTTCGGATTCCACAACTTCAGTTTCCTGGGCCCGCCACCTTGGTTCAGGCCCATCCACCATTTGCTTGCGACTCACTCGTCATCGGTGAAAATAGGACCCCTTATGTATCTATTTATAGTTTAAGATAGGCATACTAACAACGATGAAGGCTCTCTTGCGCCAAAAGTACAGTATAATTTTGTTAAGTATTTTAGATGTGAATACCACAACGCATCAAACTCCGCCGACTAATATATTTGATTCTTTCCGATTTTATTCACTGTTCTTCCAATTGTTGGGTTAGAATATTTGTGGACGTTTTTCAAGTTTAAAATTACTCGTAAAACTGACGAACAGTGGTGATTTTTGTTATGTAAAGTAAAAATTTTTGTTATAGAGGACGCTGTTTTTATTTTTTATTTGTTTATTTTTGTGTTTTTGGGATATGAGTTTCAACTTTCTTTTCAAACTATTTTAAAATGGCATGTGATGTGGACGAAGCTCAGTTTTTTCAGCACCATTTACTCCCTGGATTCAATCGAAGTGCAAAAACACTCGAATCTGCTCGTGAAATTTGTATGTGTTTTTACTTACTAAGTTCTTTTTGCTTATTTTTGCAGAGTCTTATAAACGGACTGTTGCAAATAGAAGAAATAACATTATAAACGTGCTGTTCCAAATAGTTGTAATAACATTACAAACGTACTGTTCCAAATAGTAGAAATAACACTATAAACGAACTGTTCCAAATAGTGGAAATGATACTATAAACGAACTGTTCCAAATAGTGGAAATAACACTATAAACGTACTTTTCCAAGTAGGGGAAATTTTAAACTTTTATCGGGTATAAGAGATCGTGTTTTAAATACAATTTTCTGTATCCTTATATTCTGACTTGAAAAGAATTCTTATTCTGCTTTTTAGTAAAGTACTTAGTAGTCTCAAATGTCACTCAAAATTGCCCTCTTGCCATTCATCAGCTTCTATGAAAGTTGATTTGTGGCTCACCTTGAAGCATGGTTTGTCTTGACAAGTCATAAGGTTCATCTGAATACCTCCTGCTGTTTAACATGAATGATTTTTACTAAATATGGTAATAAACTCAGTTATAGCTAAGTTATATCCACGAATATATCCAAGCTTTCAATGTGACTCCACAATTTTTAATATAATTGTTTGTAGACAAATCTTTCAATTATCTTCTACGTGCTGGGCGGTTCTTGCTGTACTAAAATATGATCTTGTTGCTAAAGAAAACTGCGTAAAAATTAATGCGTCAATAATGCGAAAGTTGATTTGTTGTCGACAACGCGCAATTCACCATGAGTTATGTTCATTGCTTTTTGAACTGAATGTTATTTCAAAACCTTGCGTGATATTCGTTCTCAATAGCTGTGTATGTTCGTGGACGTAGGTAAAAAAGTGGAACTTGCTTGTTGTGCCTGAATTTTTTCATAACTAGATTTAAAGCAAGGCTTACAGGCTGATAGACGATAACTTCGGATATTCTGTTGTATCACTCGATTTGTTGTGCAGGTTGAAATAATTGTCTCATAATAAACACTTTGAATTCATTTTCAGGTAAACCTTCTGAGTAATATTTTCTGATCGCTCGTGTTTTGTACTTGGTGAGAATGCAATTTCTTTGTGAGGTAGTAAGTCATTTGATACAATTTTTTTAAAGTAGAACAGATTTAAAACATATCATTTTTTCACTTATTATGTTGATGTTTCCGTAATGGTCATAATCATCGACTAGTTCTCTTGTTCGTGTCTTTTACAAGGATCAAAGTTTATTTGCAGGGTCAATAGGGGTGTGTTTCAAGTGCTGCTGCATTGCGATCAAATGCATTAGCTTTTCAAAGTAATTAGCAGTGATTGTGGTTTACAAGTAGTGGTGTTGCTGAGAAAAAGCTACAAGACAGCTGAGAGAAGCGCCCTTGAAGTGAAAACTTGGGCAGCCGTGCAGCGGGCAGACCCTGACGGCAGTCATGCCTCACTTGAGTGCACTACCTGCTGACAAAGTCAAGAAAGCTAGTTACTATGTTTGGTTTTTAGGTGCTAGTGAGTGTAGAGGCTTACGTGGAAGCGATGTGGTATCAGCTGTTCTCGGCAAACTCCTTGGCCGAGAACGGACAGAAGAACCTCAGAAAGTTACTCTTCAAGTTTCATCTAAAGGTATCAAGTTATTGCAGCTACTTGGAGACGGCGGGAGCCTTGCGATAGGGGGAGTGGACGGTGGAGGTCGAGCTGCGAAACACCTCATTCCCGCGGCTGCACTCACATACGCACAACAAGAAGCTCCTCCGAACGATGATTTGGTAACGGCGGTATTGCTGATTTACAACCCGGTGACTCGGTGCCCCGTGCACCTGCATGCTTACCGCTGCGACTCCTCCGACACGGCAGCAATGTTGCGAGACCACATCGCCCAATTGGTCAATAAACCTCAGCAGCAGGCCAAACTCTCTGCCCTGGAATCCAGACTAGCAAGTCGAGGCTTGCTGCCATCGAGGAATCGTCAGAGCACTGCAGCCTTCGGACCTGCTGCGGCTAGTGCGAGTCTGAGTAACGGAGCCTCCCTCGCTGCATTGTATGATTCGCTCGCTAATGAACTTAAAGAAAAACTGGGCAGTGCCAGCAATACCGCGGGCCCTCCTTTGCTCCTGCCACCTCGCGACTATCCCACCACTAGACACGAGGATGATTCGGCCAGGTCATCAGGAATCGGGAGCGACGACGCCCCTCCGTCTCCGCCGCTGGACTCCGCCCTTGTCCACCATCGGTCAACGCTCAACAGACAACCTTCATCGTCAGGTCAGCTTTTTATAAAAATAAGTAAAAATTAATCCACCTATGAATAAAAAACTCAATTTTGGGAAAATATGCGTGAGAGTTTATGGAAGTACTTAAAACAATTGATAATATATTTCTAACACAGCACACGCATCATAGAGTGTAACACTAATGTGTTGGTAAGTATGCTAAGGCCGCAACAAGCTCATAACAAATGTATCTGCGAAGTAAAGCTCTCTCGGTGGTTCATCACGCCTGTATTTAAGGATTCCATACTTCGAAGTATCGTAGTGGCAACGCCTGTAGTGTTCCTTTCGTAGCAGCCCACACAGATTACACTCCAATTCTACGAGCCTAGCTTCCAGAAGAGGCATCATTGTAGCACCTCAATGGACAGAAGAACCCTAAAGTGGTGCACTTCCAGCAAGGGTATCTTGCGATGTCTCATTTGTGGGAATAATCCTGAAGTACTGCGCTCCCAGTACAGATACTGCATTAGTTAGACATGCTACATCAGGCTTTAGTGGGAACATACCTGAAGTACTGCGTTCCCATCAGAGATACCCATTGGTATCTCCACGTACTAGAAAAAATACATCAAAAGATGCGCTTCTTAGTTGGTGCACGTTGGTAGTGGTCTGAGCAATAAATAACTTAGAAGTTGTGTTATCTAGTTTAGGCCCACTTGTAATGTTTAACGGACCAGTGCAAATGTCCCTGTATTATCCATATTCCATGATGGTAAGGATCCTCGTGCAAGTGATTGTTATTGCTGCTGGCGATATCCGCCGTGCTTTACTTTCTGTGTAACTCGGCTGCCGGCCGTTGGACTGTGGGTTATTTCTGTAGATCAACCTCTCCCGTGTTAAACCGACCATTTCTGAGTGTACTCACACATCTGAAAAAAAAATCACGTTCACAGGGCACGCGTTTGTCAGAACACCTGGCGGTCAAGAAGTTGAATGCGGAAAATTATAATAAACACTAATAAAATTTTATGCTGTTTTGAAAAGTGAGTGCAATGTACTTTTTCTGTTATTTAAATATTTCAAGATGCTTTATGAGTGAAATCGAGCTATTAAATACATTTCTCTCGTGTGATAAGAAATTTTCTGCTACGCTTATGATTTCAAACGCCACCTCTGGTCTGAGGTTAGCCAAATTATGCAATTGGGCCGTGCTGTTTGTTCAGTTTATTGTCTTGTTAGGCACTATGGTGTCGTACTAATGGAGTTGCTAAATTTGTTCAAATATATACGATGCTTTCCATAAGGAAGCAAAGGATCTTCGAGTCAAGTAACGTATTTCGTAATAGTGTGAATTTTATAAAATTTCAGTTGAATGTTTAAAAATTAGGTACTATTTTGAGCGAAAAAATTTCAGTAGCCTAGTAGGTTAACAACATAAACAAAAGCAAGCTTTGTAATACAAGTCAGACAAAAACTTTTCCATCGAAATTTAAATAAAATATTCAATGGACTATGAATTCAACGAACTATTTCAAGAGTTCATATCGTTTTATATGTGTGCTGAACTTCATGTAGTTTTGATAATCTTGCATTTTTAGACCTGATGTACCTGAAGTTCGTCGCGATAATATTTGCTAGCGTTTTCTTGTAACATCAAAAATCGTTGGAGGAATTTATGCTCGTGCAATTGCCAGCAGCTTGAACTTCCTGCATTGGACTTCCCGAAACGTTTCTCAAATCTATTTGGCCTTTTCTTGATTTAACAGTGGTCGTTAAAATCATTTTGTCCCATCACAGGCACCCTTCCTCTTTGAACTTTCTACGTCGTAACGATGCGCAAATCACATTGCTATTAATGCGTGTAATGCGACGATCACGAATTCACGCTTCAAAATTTTGCTCACTTGTGTGCCAGCATACATTAGCGTACAAAACGTTTTTTTGCTGTGAGAGGCCTTTCGGTCCTTGAAATAATTGAGCTTAACATTCCAAGCGTAGCATTTGAGTCATTTCAATGCACGCTGTTAGAAGGTGAGATCATTTACACCAAGGTTGTTCAAATTCTCAAATAACAAAATGAAGTAGATTCTTCCGAAACCAGGTTTGTCAACCTCCGAATATCGTCTAAATTCGCTAACGGATATGCAGAGTATTATTTTCCACGAGACGAATGAATAAAAAATTACTGAAGACGACAGTGTGTTGACGCTAGTGACATCTGTATGAACATCTCTGAAGTTTCACTTATGTAAACTCGCCGAGGAATGAGAAGCACAATTTAACTGAAAAAGTTATTGAGTTGTGTAGTTGCTTGTACGTAAATTATAGGTACTTTTCCCAAATTTACCATTCAAACCCAGATGACGAAATCTTTCAGAATACAAAATTTTTCTTTATGTACACTATTTGAACGAGTACACCATTCAAATGTTTTTGTTATTCAAAATTTTCAAGTAAACCAGCACAACTTCTATAATCTACGTCGAATTTTTACATTTACTGCTTAGAATTTGTATTTTCCTCGTATTTAGTAAGGTAAGCATTCATTTTTTTAGATCTAAAATCGTTAAATCGTGCCATGGCTTTGTCACAATAATGGGCACAAAAATGCATCATTTATGATTTTTTCCTGCAATATCTGATTTTATCTACGCATATCAGGTCATTCTTGTTGTTGGTTTTGATTTAGCATTGTATGTTTGTTGCGCGCACCAGTTGCAATAATATGTATAAAACAATTATGACTTTAATATTTTGATTTATCTGAGTTTTAATTTCACCTGGCTAATTTTCTCACACTGCCATACGGAAAAATTAGAGCATTTTCTTTGGCTGTAGTTGATGAAAAAGTGCTTGGTATCTTACAATTATTGCACTTCTTGCGCATAAATCTATAGAAAATATTCAGCTAATTTTTCATTAAATTCTCTCGAGTGGCTTTGGAAAAAGTCGCCGATGTATAATCTCGTTAATAATACACAGTGGAGGTTCATTTAATCATTCACCTCAAAAAATTTGATGTGATAAGCTGCATTCCTGCCTTCACAAGTAATGCAATGAAAGAATGGATATCGGAACACAGAGGAGTAAAAACACATCGGAAACACAAATCCGAACACAAATTTAATGCAGAAACAGTTTATGAACTGTTTCTGCATTAAATTTAGGTTTTTTCTTTCTAGAATTTTCTACTAAAGATGAGTGACGCATACATAAGCTCGAAAGCTCTAGCTTTTATTAAAATTTTACGGAAACAAGATGCTTCTCATAGCCTTTTTAATTACCTCATTTTAAGGTTACGTTTGCCCACTACTGAATCTATTCGAGACAGTCATAATATAAATGTATTGTAGAGAGCTTGAAGAAGTACTGGGCTTAGCAATCAGTAACGAATAAATATGTTCTGGAGTATAAAACTGTTGTAATTCGTTGTAAGTGAAAGGCTATACGAAAAGATGTTTTACCTGTATAAGTAAACCCGAGTAGATTTCCAAATCTTAGGTACGATAGGTTACAGCTCTCTCATTAGTTCAATATTTGTTACTATGATATTATCATTGAACACATTTGAAGTTATAACAAATTCAGTTGTTTGAATTGGAGCTTTATTTTCCTGAGATGAGCTTACTTTCGAGAGTTGTTTCGTATAGTTTTTAATAAAGTCCTGTTTCTGATACTAGCCTTGAAATCAGGGACGTTTTCTCAGTCTGTTTCTGTAGTTAGTGTTCAAGTTAAGCGAGATGAAATTTTAGTTTGGGTCTTAAGACTTTTGGAAATTAAGACAGAATATACAGAATATGTCTGTATGAAAGGTTACCGAATTTTCCTTAACTGTTAAACGGTTGAGCATGACGATTCTTCGTACTGGGTGTACGCTTGTGGTATGTGCGGCAAACATTTATGGTAAAAATGGTACAAGAGCATTGTGTTGGTTTCATTCGATGATGTCCTCACACCCGCATGTAATGACACTCGAACTCGCAAATATTGCCGGGAGCTCGAGGGAGCTTTGCCGCTGGCCTGCTCACATCGTGACGTCACGAGTGTGGGGTCAATGTGTCCGTCGGTATTTCCAAGGAGTCTTTCTTGCTGCACTCATCATCAGCGTGACTGTTTAATCCTCTCCCCTGCTGTCTTCTCTTCATTGCTGATGTACGTCTGGTATTTTTTATAGTTTCACTTCTCCGTGCTTTACTGTTCAGTGGTTTTTACATGGTATTTTATTAAATTTTTGTTTTAGTTCGCTAACCCTAATCAACTGCTTCTTTCTGCATACTAAACTGCTGATAATATATAATTAATTTTTCGCTTGTTGTAATGCTCCATTTGGTCGATGACTTCTTTTCATTATTTCCTGGTAAAACTAACCGTTTTATCTTCTAGTGACCACTTTTTATTTTCCGTATTGGAATCTTTTTGTCTCTCTGCACTGGACAGCAGGGGCAAAATTTTCTTCAAGTAATAGATCTGGGTTTTCACTTCTGTGACACAAACCTTTCCTTCCCGTTTAGCTGTTATTGTGCTTTATTCGAAGCCTCATTTGTGGCTGTGTTGATTTTAAGCCATTTTTTTGTATTATTCTGTTCAATGGTGGCCGCCTTTTGTCCATGACATTTCGTTGGCTGTAGCTGTTACATTCAGCCTCGTTTTCTGTAGTGTCCTCTTCCTCGTACACACCTCGTGCTTGTGGTGCGCGCATGCTGCTCTAAATTGCGAATCGCTAAATTATGTCTTCCATCTTGAATCGACGTCGTCCAAGTGTTGGCTTATGACGAGATGAACATATTGTGCTGTTGTGTATTGTTGTTGAGAACTCGTACTGAATTACTTCAAGTCGCAAATGTTGAAATGACACGATAAAAAATTTTGTATAGGCCTTAAATTTCTTGAAAGTTAGTACAGAATATGACATTTTAGATCGGAGATTATTAAATACTAGCAGACAAACCCCGCCAAAAATGGGGTTTGTTCAACATGTTCAATTCTTAAGATGCCCTTGAATTACCGGTA
>VOMN01130807.1:0-15618 GCA_014899125.1 Orchestia grillus | reverse complement strand
TAATTATACTCAAAGGTCGAATAGTCGTGCAGTAGGGCTATTCTGACCACATTTTTGCCGTACATAGAAAGCTGGAAATCGGCCAGAGAAACACAAACGCCCTCAAAAAGCGCTCGGTGCGCACTGGAAATTTGTTTTACTCATGCATCTCATTGTGATGGACGATTAGCTTAGCAATAAGTATTACATGACAATGTCGACTAACGGGTTACGCGCTGTACCTTGTAAAGGTGCAATGCTAGGAACAACAACAAGGAACAGGAGTCTGTTCTGAAGCAAATTAGTTCCCTTTCAAGGGGGCATAAGATGAGAACAGAATTAGGTTAGGTTTGTTAGTCGTATGATGATGCGGGCCCAGTGAGACTCAGTTAGTAACCTCAGTTATNCTCGTATCCACTTTGCTTCTTTTAATTTTCACGCCATGTTCGTCATATCTTGTTTGTCGTTTCTTGATCTTCATTCTTTAACTTGTTTCTGTTTTCGGAGATCTTATGTGGGGGAACACACCATTTGCATTCCCTCGTCTCTAGAGTCAATACTCAATGGTTCCTTCTCTTCGCTCTCTTTAGATCACTTTTCATGTGAATAGGGAGCTCTAAACCATGACTCTAGGAATAGTAATAGTAATAATAGTAAATTAATCTTCTTTGTCGTACGTAACTTAGTGCTAGGTAACATTCAGGTTTTCTTCAATGCATAAGCTCATGGACTGCGTTATCTCTGGTGAAGGTCTCTGATAGACTGGTCTTTAAATTGTAAAAAGCGCTGCTAGACACAGTGTGAGAAACTGTTGCGGTATAAAGTTATGTACTGCTTCTACTTGCTATTCTTTGACTTGCAGATCTACAACGTGTTCGCGTTGTTCTGGTGCATGTTCTTCATCTCTGCCCTGGGCGAGATGGTGCTGGCTGGGGCTTTCTCGTCTTGGTACTGGGCGTTTGACAAGAGCAAAGACCTACCCATGTTGCCCGTCACCTACAGCCTGGGCCGCACGCTCAGGTAGCGTCATCCCCCGCGTCCTGCTGTGCCCCAGTCTAGCTTTTACGCTGGAGCGTCTGTAATTACGTATAGTTTCGGTTACCAGAGTGCAAATGTCGCCGCTCAATAAATAATTACTGACGGCAGTGCAGAAGTCAGAATGGGGATTGTTGTTACGAGCCACACAAACGGCGCAAACACACGCAAAGAACACACATAGATTTTATCTATAAAAAAAACACTGTGAAGGATCATGTATACTAGAAATCATAGTTTTCTGATTCCTTATTTTTGCGTTCATAACTATTGCGAATATGCACGAATGTACGTAAAATTGGAACTAATGCTTATACAGTATTTCGTTAACGTAAAAAATCAATTGGTCTTTTCAGGATTAAATCACAGTGCATACTACGCGGGGATTGCAGGGTGCGCACTTGTGGTAGCACGCGTGGGGTGTTTCGTTTGTGATACGCCAAGTGTGGTATTATTGAGCAGTTTGTACATTTTTCTTGCTTGCTCCGTCGATTTTTAGTAACACGTTTTTATCATTACAGAAATTGATTCGCGTCACATTGTCTGTCGATTGCAGTTCTCTGCTGAACATTCCTTAACTTGCAATCTCATCTGCGGATACAAATTTTAGTAAAAGGGAGAATTCATGTTGCTAGAAAAACTAAAATCTGAACATTTCCTGATGTTATCCACAAAGTGTCAACCAAATAGCTGCACTGTTTCTCAGCGTGTCTTAAGAGCTTGATACTCCAGAAGGTTGATTCCAAGTATAGAATTTTGCACTGAGCTTCTACTGCTTCTGTATAAGTTAATGAAGTTTCGGGGGATTTGACGTTACTCAGAGATGATATCCACCTCTAGTTATGGCGCCCACATTCAACTATCTCGACACGATTTGTACCTGTCCCTCACGAATACCTTTATCACCACTACTTCCACAACCACCACTACTACCACCATCACCGCCGTGCTTCATGGGCAAGTAGTGAAGACTCAGCCCACCGCTTACGTCTGAGCCTCAAGATTCAAAAGAGCGTCAATGCATTTCTGTTCTCCACGGGTTATATTGATGCCCTCAAACTCCTCCTTAGGTCCACTCCACTTCTAATTTTTGTATTCTCATAGCCCTTATTTTCCAAGAGGCGTGTAGAAAGCTCAACCGCGTCCATTATGTTTATCATGCGCATTTCCCGAGCTCAGCTGGGGCACGCATGTGCTTCTCCAAACCCTTGCTCCTTCTTACCATAACCTGCTGCCTCTTGACGGCCAGTTTTAACATCCGTTTGCCCAACCTGGCAGGTACCACATCGGCACGCTCGCGTTCGGGTCGCTGATCATCGCTATCGTCCGCATGATTCGCCTTATCTTCGAGTACATCGACAAGAAGGTGCGCGAGAAGACGGACAACATCGTGGTCAAGTGCCTCATGTGCTGCTGCCGCTGCTGCCTTTACTGCCTCGAGAAGTTCCTCAAGTTTGTTAACAGGTCAGTGCTAAGTACAATGGAGTTTGAATTCTCTGTCATTACGGAGATTCTTTTTAAGTTTATCAAGAGTGTCACTAAGTAGGGGAACCTGTTGTGCTTGGATCCTATAAACCTCGGACTTAGCGTTGATTTTAGGCTTCTCTATAGCTTTGTGAGGAAAGTTTTACTGGTGCTTTCGAGATTTGTAACTGGGGACAGGTCTGAAAACTATCGTTATCTCGGAACTTGAAGCAATAGCTTCGTGAAAAACCTACACATAGGGTATAAAATCGATGCAAGGTCCGTGGGACACCACTTATAACCACATGCATACGCATACGCGCAACCGCAGACTCATGCAAGCAGGTTGGAGCAATGTTACTCTGTACCACTTCGATATTTATTCAGGTAAGCTTTATGGGTGTAAAGGAATGGAGATCCCAAAATTGAAAGGTCTTGTTGTTTTTCCTACAGAGGGCTATAAAATTAGTGGTTGTCAGTTGATTGTTGAAGAGGTTGTGTGCATGCATACAAATGTTGTTATATATGTAGTTGTTTTTAAGTTTAGTGGATAGATATATTATGTCGTAGAATTTTCCCTTTTCATTTCATATCACATTTTACTTTATATTTTTTCAGCACTAAAGATACGCAATCATTGCATTCTGAAACGTTTGCTTTTTCGTCAAGATGTACCTTTTTATATTGGTTCTTCTTGTTATCTTATGACTTTAGGCGTATGATCTGTGCAATTTTTAGCAGCGCCTGTGTAATTTCGGCATGTCTCAACTGAATTTGTGAAGGCAAAATGCACGTTATTCGCTCCAGGCGGCTCTAGTGTCCCATATATTGCTGCCTGTGCGACTGCGTATTTTAAAAGGGAGCAGTTGAGGCGCCGGTAACTGTTGTTGGGCGAGAACAGTTGAAACTCGACTCAATTTAACGGAAAATTGAGGAATAACATATGCAAGATAAGCTACCCTGCTGTTCCTTACTGTGGTGACCTTGTGTAGAAGGTTGGGCACGAAACATCACTCCAACCTCACCTCTATTCAACACAAAACCTCACCCCTGCTCAACACAAAACCTCTACCACAGGAACGCGTACGTCTACTGCGCCATCTACGGCAAGAACTTCTGCTCCTCAGCCAAGAACAGTTTCTCGCTCATCATGCGCAACATCGCCCGCGTTGTGGTCCTTGACAAGGTACTGCTTCTCTCGGTGTTTGGATCCGTGTCATGCAGTGAAGCTTTGGTACGGTTGTAGAGGCGCATTATTGTAGTTTTTTGTTGAAACAACGCGTTTCGTTTCATTTCTAAGCTGGTATACACAGTATGGACCTTGAAACTGAGCGTCTCGTTTCCTTGTAATCGTTTCCCTACATTCTCAAGTAATTACATGTTTTTGCTTAAATAATATTTGCCTCTTTCAGTAAATTTTCCAAAAATTATTGGTACTTTTCAACCTCTAATGTTGATGCTTGAATATATAAAACCCGTTCAATTTTCACCGTTTGCCTGTGTTTGAATAGAAAACTGCTCACACCTCTTCTGTCACACCATAGAACGGTTTAGCTCACAATCTTGCGTCTTCAGGTAACCGACTTCCTGCTGTTCATCGGCAAGATGGTGGTCACGGGCGCCATTGGGATTTTAGCGTTCTTCGTATTCAGCGGCGAGATCCCTGGAGTGAGGGAGGAGCTGCCCCACACCAACTACTACCTCACGCCCGTCATCCTCATCACCATCGTGACCTACTTCATCAGCGACGCCTTCTTCTCAGTCTATGAGATGGGCGTAGACACTCTCTTCCTCTGCTTCCTGGAGGACTCCGAGAGGAACGACGGCTCTCCAGAGAAGCCCTACTTCATGAGCAAGGATCTCATGAAGATCCTTCACAAGGAGAACAAGTTCAAAGAGGAATAATGAGGAAAATTTGGCGCTCCGGAACCTTCAGTGTGGGACTCGCGCTGGCACCTCTGCAGCAGCAGACACGATGGCTGGCTCCTGGCTCCCAGTTTGGCCTGAATTAGCAGCTATTTTGACTGTACCGACAAACATTTGGTGGTTAAAAGCTCACAATTTTTTCACGTTCACCAATTAGGATCAATCCGAATGCTTAGCTGTAGTCATGACTTCTCTACCGTCCTGGTAAAATCCTCTAGATTATGAAAAACTGCCCCTAAAAAAAGTAGACAAATTTATACTGTGATTCAAAACTGCGTACTTTGAGAACATCCGCGTTGTGCTCTGTTTACTGTCTAAATCACTTCGCTTGAAAGTGTTACTTATGGGGAAACAGGCAAAATGTTGGTTAATTAAAATTCTACGTTGATGAAAAATTTCAGGAGCTGCTGAGCTGTAGTTGTTTTGTTGCGATTCGTGAGAGAACTTGTGAATCCGACGCGAGTTTCCACGCAAACTCTGTAAACTTGTGTGAAACTAACGTGGAGTTTTTGTCATCTGCATGAAACCAGTTCTGCTAAAGAGTTCGCTTTGGTATTGCTGTATTCTCGTTATAGGAACGTTACTTTGATTCTTCCCTTACTTAAAAGGTATGTATATCTTTGATGCGTACTACTGTGTTCTCATTTATAAGTTATGTTGGACGCGCGAATCTTGAGTATTTTTCACTAGCTTTCATCGTCTATTTGTACGCAATGCTTTTCTGTTCGAGAGATGAGTTGGTTACTTGCAACCTCAGTGCACAACTTTTTTGTAACGAAGATTTCTTGGAAGCATCACAATTCTCCTCGAATAACTGAAGAATTGGCTGGAACGGTAAGTTATGCTCCATTAATTAATGAGAAGGAACGGTGTCTAGTTTTTTAAGGATTGTCTCAAACACGCTTGCTAATACTTTATACTTTCGAAATGGAAGGTAAAACAGCCGAGCTAGCTACTTTTTTGTGTTCAAACTCATCGAAAGTCCTTGCTTGTGATACCAATTCTTTTAATTCTATGCCTTCCACACAGGAACGTTTCTACGTGTTGATATATCTCCTTGAGTTAATCGTCTTTATATATCTCCTTAATGTAACGTTGTATTACGTATTTTTAGATTATATCATAATATTTCTCAATATGTGTCTTCGCCCGGCCTTGCACAAACGATCTTCGAAATAACGCAAGCCCGTCGTTCTCGACTGCCTCTTGGATGCCATTCCTGCAGACGGAGGCCCTGCCTAGCTGTAACGTTTAATTTCTAGGAATAAATGTGACACGATAAATTTTTGTATGCTTGGTTAATTTGAACGGATGCAAAACGTATGAAGCTTTATAGTTTCAGAGAGTAGTCTTGCGGACTTACTGTGATGAAAATGAATGGATGAGGTTTTATTTCAAAAGATCTTCCCTTTTGTTTTTGTTTGACTGATTAGTAACGATGGTGCTCTGTATATACAAACATCACTGGACTTTTAAATAGCACATTTTCTACTTTGTTCTTAATTTTATGGAAACTTGTTCTTCTTCGATGGAGTGACCAATTTATGATGCATGGTTTTAATGTCCTTAACCATGCCTTCGCCGGATGTTTTCTCCTTATTTTTCACTGTTAAGCGTAGTTTGTTCCTGATTTAGTGAACCTCGTACCTCGATTTTTTTTGTTTTTATTTCCAGTACAACAGAGACTGAGTTCTGGATTATTATTTCATTTCATTTCATTGTCGATCGATTATATGGAGAGTTTTGTCGTGTTTTCATACTTGAATTGATGATACTTGATCTACTTTACCTGCACACATGATCCATTACCCATTTTCCTTTCCGTGAAGGAAAAAGGGAAAATGGCCTTCTCTGGTGCAGTTTTGCAGTGTCTACTTCACCTTGATCACCTACATGAGCGGTGGCGTCAAATTGGTGAGGTGCGCAAACCATCTCGCTGTAAAAGTTATTGCCTATATATTTTGATGGAATTTTTACACGTCTAAAATGTTATTCTTGATTGAATATGAATGTCTTGACTAACTTTCTTAATTGGTTTGACAGTTGAAAAAGTCAGTGTTCATGCATTTGTTGATCGAAGTGTACATATCGTTTCCACAATGCTATCACTCGTAACACTGTGTAGAAAAAACATTCCTTTGTACAATAAGGAGTCGATTTTCGCCCAACAGTCCCTAGGTCGACGAAAGACTACCTAACCTTGTGACTTACATCGTATCTGGTGTCTCGAGGCCAGGATGTTCCTAATTCTGTGGGGGGAGCAAAGGTTTTGTCGTCACTGATGGCACCTCCGCATATGTCCATCATTAATCATCGCCGCTCTTTGTGTGTGCATGAAAGGTAATCTTATAAGTATATTTTCCTGCATATATTCTTGAATTTGCTTTGAGTTTCCGTACTGAAATTTTCTGTCGTATCATAGATGGATCATGCTTGAAGAGTCTCTTTGTCTCTCACAGAGCTCATAACCATTCCTGAATGCTTTCGCAGTTTGTGCCTGCCACTCTGGCAGAGTGTTATTACGAAGGATCTACTTACTTCTTCAGATCTTTGTTCTTGCTACGGTAATACTCGATACCATTCGTTGGTAGCGCTCTCTATTATCTTTGCTTAAACTGTTTATGAAGCTCATTGAAATGTTTACTTAGTTTTGTTTTGGTTCAACACAGTAGCGGCTTGTATAGAACTTTTATTAAGTATTTTTACTCTATGTTTCCGATTTTGTAGCTGATGGCAATTGTAAAATCGTTTATGAGAGGGGAAAAGTTAGCATTTTGCCTTGCCGGAAACTCGAGTTTCCAAGAACACAGTCCGTAGCAACATAGTTTTTTATTGTAACCCATTAAATATATCTATTCTCGATGTAGTACAAAGACTCTTTTCTAATAAAGTAGAAATTACGTTTTAGCAAATGCACTATAAAACACTCCTCTTCAATTCTATTGCATGGAGCTTTGGGGCATCACCTTCTTGAGTCTTACACGCGTTGTAAAAAAAAACGAATATCTCCGTTTACTCTGTTCTGAAGGGAGGGTCGTTGCCACCATTTGGTTTGCTTGTCTTTCCTGCCCATGCTCTTGCCCACTCAAGCTTCTCGTCTTCAGCATCTCCAACACAAACACCAAAGTTCAGGAGCATTTGCACCTCTACTTGAGTTGAGGTGCCGGTGCCGACCGGGCCCGGCATTTGGGTGTCACTTATCAATGCATGGTAGACTTAATTTTTAAATCAAGGCATGAATGTATTGCTACTATACTCACTTGAGCATGACGCTTCTTGCATGAACACGCTGTGGAATGTATTCTTTCTATTTTCGTCCAACTCTTGTATATTATATTATGAAAGCGACAACATTGACGTCGTTGGAAGGAATCTGCACTGCTACATTCAGGATATTTTTTGCTCCTTTAATGCTACCACAACTTGCAACTGTGTCTTCGGTTTTAACACCAAAGGCATTGTCAAAATTTTCTATATTTATGGCGGTCGTAAAGAAGGCACCCAATTTTCTCCAAAGTCATGTACGAAGATTAAACAATTGACCAGCAAGAAACTTGTGCTTGCATGCGATATTAATTCAGTTCTCAAAGAGGTAACTGCGGGAACTTCACGCGGTGCATCCTTCCTATACTTAAGTACTTTACATAACTGTTAATTATTTAAGGCTGCTTACGTGTGCGCATGTATGACTGCGGCGCCTCCAGTGCGCCCAGCACGTTGCCTTGGCTCTCTTCTATGCATGCTGTGATTGATGATTGTGCCTGTCAGCGAACGTGTTCGAGGTCTTTCAGTACCTTCTTCACGTGGTAGTTGTTATCTTACCTTCATCTTTGTATGGTTGTTGTACTCCCTCTACACGCGGCGCTCGTGTAGTGACAGATTCTTTCTTAATAGCTCTCCTTTTTTAAGGGGTGTTAGTGAAGCTCTAAATTGTTTGTGATCAACGGACTACCGAGTGTTACGGCCGTGTTATTCATTCGTTACTTTAAGTAACTTTCAGTCTAAGCATTTTGATTTGTTCCATCCAAGGTCGTTTTATTTTTCGGTACTGAATTCATTCTTAACATGCATCGCGACCATTCTGTTGACTCGCAACTTCAGCTCTGGTAAGGTTTTAGTCAAGAGTTCTGGAGTTGGACGGACGAGACCGACAGTCGTTCTCTGTCGTGACTGCACAAATTTTGTATACGCTTCCTCCAGTATTGCACAAACCTTGTACTGGACTTCTGCCGCCCGACGGTGTGGCCGTATTTTGATACTCCGGGTCATTCGCGAGGTAATTGTGAACTAGGAAGGTAGGTCTCGTAACGCTTTCTTCAGTACGAGATGTAGAAAATGATAGACAAGTGCTAAAACCTGAGGATAGTTTTCCTCTGTGATTTTCTGTTCTACAACTAGTTTGTTCCAACCATTACTCGGGTGCTGGCACACAATTACCCGTGGGGCGCAGCTCGTTTCATTTTGTGTTTGACGATTCATCATTTGGAGGACTATAATGGACTGTGATCAACCGCAGCTGACGCGCATTTACATTCGTACGGGAAATGACTTGTCAGATCACGCCTCAGCCCTCAGTTTGACAGAAACGTCGTGTTGATCCCGCGTGTGTCACCCACAGCTCGGCGCCGCCCAATGCTTTGCTGTTCCCCCGTGCTGATGTTCTCCTGCACAGATCTCATCTCGCTGCCCGTGTCTCTATCTGTTCAGTATTTCCATCACGGGCGCGTGTGCAGTGTTTTTTGATTGATTCCTGTATTCATCTATGCGTAGCTTTTAATGGTGTTCTCGTTTCTAATTTAACGTAGCTGATTATCACTAGATAATGCTTTAGTTGATTATCAGTAGATAACGCTTTAGTTCCTTCAATACTTTTTGATAAAGCCAATGCGTTTGGGTTTTAAAAGATGTGGGGTAAACGATAATTGTGCGCGAAGGTATCGTTATTTTACTGTCCCGAATTTACAGCTCGCATATCCCTGTGATGATTTTCAGTTACTGCTCTGAAATACATTCGAGCCTTCGTCAACGTACCTTGGTCACCTATGTTACGGTGATCTCACATTCCAGTCTTGGGCAGCATTGACGTGTTGCGATGGTGCCTTACTCCCTGCTCGTCCTGGTCCGTGCACCCTTACTCAGCCTGGACCAGACCGTCTCGGGCATGCGTCGGTTTCCTCTATGGGTAACTGAAATGTGTTTCAGGTCCTCGTGAAATTTTATGTTCCGCACGTAAGTAGTGCTGTGGGTAGGGATCATAGAGTACTTGTGCTCCGCTGCGTCGGATCACAAATTTTGGAATGTGTAAGCCCAGCTTTTAAGAACCGCTGCAACTCACATGAACGGCTTCGTAGTGTCAGTGTTAGAAAATGAATTTTAGGTGGATATTCTCCTACGAGAAGACAGTGCTCATGTTTCTTGCCCACCAACCCAACTTAGAGTAAGTGAAACTCTTACAAGTAGCTAAACTTTTAAAAGACAATATTTGTACCTGAACGTGTTTTGCAGATGGAACACATTTCATACTTTCGTACCCTCGTATCTAGTTTACAGGAACCAGCTTCAATAGCCATGACCTTTCCGTCGTGTTACCACCGCATTGTTAGGGCGAAGTGGCGCCAACTGCGGTGTGCTTTCCTTCCTGCTATTGCGTCCTTAGTCACTCGCCGCCGGCCTGTCATCCTCTTGCTCCGTGTAAGCGTTTAAACCACTGAAGCTTAAGCGCACATTATGACAATAACCTGTGATTAAGTCAGCTTTCTGTTTGACACGTGAGGTGTGCAGCGCTTTGCAAGGACTGGCCTCCAAAAACCGTGTGAGGATTGAACAAGATTCAGACCGTGACTCGGTGTTCTGAAAGCATTACTCAGCTGCTGCTGCAGTGGTGCATTAATGTGGGACGGCTCTTGATATGGCGACGCTCATGGTTGCCGGCACAAATTGTACTTTTGCTGCATCTCTGTCCTCTAGTTTCATAAACAGCTTTTCTTCTCAAGCGTTATTAATGCTAAACCGTTTTAGCTATTTTTCTCTCGTGTTTGATTTTGAAGGAAAATTATTGAAATGTTTTTCGATCGTGTTTTTGAAACGGCACACAAGGGGCATTTCAGACCAACTTTTTGAATTTGTTTTTTTCTTCCAAGCTGATTTATTTGCTACGCATTTTCTTAGCCATGCTTGTCATTCTGTGTTGTTTTGTAGCGTCGATTCATGTCCTTATAAAAGTTGGTTACTCGCGTCCTATGCCTGAATCTCTTTCCACTATTTGTAAAAAATTATTTTACTATAAGAAACTCCAGAAATGCCCTGCTGGGAACGTATTGTTAAGAGATAGGAGTTCAGCAGTGAGAAAAAGGAGGAGCATAATAGTATCCTCGCCCTGAAGTGGTCCAGAATGCGATGCTCAAGACATTTCCGACGGTGAGCGTGTCGAGAGTGTGCTCCCATCAGCGTGCGTTACTGACTCGCCGTTCCCTGTAGGTATTTCTAGCTACCCACCGATAAATCAGCAATCCTTGTAGAAATGTCTTGTAGGTTCTGGTTTCGACGCCTCTGTTAAATTAGATAATCAAGTATTATTTCGTCCTATCTTATTTTCTGAAGAAATCAAGGCCTGTGCATCTAGAGACCGACCTCATGTGAGAGCGGCCCCAGTACTGTGTTTTAATGGAGACAATTGAGCCGTACTTCATTTTATCTGTGCGGCCGCTTTTGTAACACTTGGTCAGTTGGTACAGTGGTGTAACTTAAATGAAAGACCTCACCTACTTGAGCTCAAAGTTAAAATTAAAGTTCAAGTCAAAGTCAAGATTAAATTTAAAGTCGCAGTCAAAATTGAAGTTAAAGTTACAGTCAAAATTTAAGTTAAAGATGAAGTCATGAATTAAGTTTGTCAGTTGACGTGAATCTTAAAGTTGGGGTTACCACTCTACTGAGGTAAATTGGCCACTCTCATTCCAGGCTCCATCAAACAGTGCTCGGTTTGCTACTTATTTGCGTATAATTTTTTTCGTAGGTTCTGTGGCCAGGTTCATTGTACCAAATTTCCTGGTCGCCTGTAAGCAACGTACGCTTCCATTCTCGCCTCTAGTGACTTCGTGATGTAAGTGTATTCGTAAATATTAATCCGAGGTCTTGCAGGTGCTCCATTATTGAATTTCTAACTTACCAATGTTTAAATACATGAATGTTTTCGTTAGATCACTTCGCTGTACTGGATGTTAAAGTAAGTCAAAAAATGTAGGCCTCTAGTTTTGGCTTGTATTCTAACGAGGTTACGACATGTGCCTTTGTATTTTTGAAACGGCACACAAGGCGCATTTCAGACCAACTTTTTGGAACGATTTATTTGAAAATCGATGACTTTATTGTCTGCTCTTGCTTTAGCTTTGTTGTGAAGAGAACATTACAGCGCATCCAGGTCCTCATCCACGACACACACACTCTCATCCACGACACGCAGTCCCTCCTCATCCACGACACGCAGTCCCTCATGCACAATAACCAGACTTTTTGCATGTTAAGTGTATATGTTGCCTGGCGTGTTCGTCGTCTACTACCTGTGATAGTCCTATGACTTTAGGTGTTCCTAGTTATTGCCTGCTCGATGTTTCAATACACGTTTAGTCGCAGTGCTAACTTTTTTTAACCTCAAAATCTCCTTAGTGGTATTAAAAGGCTGACATCCACATTTCTGAAGCACACACACTCTTCAATTTATTTGGACATGACTTCTGAAACGAAGCGTGCTCAACTTGGGTGTGACAAGGTAGACCTTCGAAGAGCCTCATTTCCAAGTTAGAATTTGGTGTACTTAATCATTAATGACCCTTTTGCGACCCTCTTAGGATACTGTAGAACCATGATCACAAAATTTGCTCTTGTGAAAAAACTGCCCATCTCTTGTAGCGATAAGTCTTAATTTTTTTATTCTATGCTTTGTGAACATTGATGCTTTTGTTTAGCTATGATTGCCTACTACTTAAAACAGACAGGTGAAGGTCCGGCATCGTTTCAGACACTGTAGTCAGCACGTTCTCTTAGCGTTCCATGCGCGTTGAAGCGCGGGCCCGATTTAGCACATTTTTTGTATTTGGCAAGTTCTAAAACTGAGTTTCCAGTATCGTTAGGCAAAACTATTTCGCATTGAGAAAAAATTCATCTACTTCCAAGATATGCATGTTGCTCTCTAGTGTTTTGCTATTGGTGAACCGGAAAATAATAACTGTGCTGGTTAATTAAATAATTTGCTTGGTCTACTTCTGCTGAGGTCTATTGTGTAGAAGCGTCAAACTTCAAACAACTGTACGAAAAGTTGATAATTTGGAAATAGAATGAGCAAAGTCTCATCGATACTTTGTCAAGAAATATGTATCGTACAGTCTCCAACTATTTCCTGAAAATATTATACTAGGTTCATTAAAGTAAGTTGCTTGAAACAGATTCGTCTTTTGTGAAAAGCAACAGCGTACTGTAAGTGGCGTGTGCGCGTACTTCACTCGATGACGTGAGTGAAAGCAATCGTGGTTCCCACTCCTCGAATAAAAAAACAAGTTTGGTTCATTTGCCGATGATGGCGAGCAGCAACTTCTGGTAGTCCCCGCTGGTGTCCGACTTCACGTCGTCGTAAAGCTCTGTGCCGAACAGCTCTTTGTAGCGAGGTACCTGACATTAGCAGCACAGAGACACAACTCTCTAGGTCGGAAAGACTACACCTTACATGACTTCACTGCAGTCACCACACTTCACTCAACACGTACAGACACAGACTGGATTCCACCACAGATCAATTACATAAGAAGATGGTTCAGTTCAACGGAGACATGCAGCCACTGTTGAAAGAACAAACGAACCCACACTGTGACGTATTGATTACACTGCGTTCCTATTGGCTGCATGANAGCTCTGAACGCATCCGGTGGAGGTGGCTGCCTTCCTGCGCTGCGCAAGCACCGTGCAATAAGCGATATCGGGGAACGCCTACTACTGGTGTAATGATAGAATTGAATGAATTAATATAGTTTTACCTAAAGTTCGTATTGACGTAAAGTAAAGCTGTTCAGCTTTACTTGTTCGTGTTCAGTTCGCAGGGCCTCATACCGTCTTACGGGTACAAATTCATGACACGCTCACCTCGGAACGAGATATCAGAAGGCGGATGAGACTTTTGTCGTCAGTGCCTCCTCCGGCCATGCTTTTGTTCAAACGCTCGGCGTAGAAACCCAGAGGATCACGCACGCGCTTCACTGGAAATTGTGCATCGTCAGTAAGAAGTTTTACTTCGATCAAATCGACGTACATGTGACACATTGGGTTTCTAATGCCTCATTATGACTGCCAGGTCACCAGAGTGCAGTGGGGAATGTGGGGTTTCATATTTCTTTCCAGAAGGAAGCACTCCGTGAATACACGAAAATCACAAATCAATGTAAACTTGTACATGTGTTCTGACCGTCTGTATGGGCAGGAATGCGTACCAGGTGGTCATACTTTGGTCACGTAGTGTGGGTGTGGATTGTGTACCAGGTGGTCATACTTTGGTCACGTAGTGTGGGTGTGGATTGCGTACCAGGTGGTCATACTTTGGTCACGTAGCAACACGTAGTGTGGGTGTGGCATTAGGTTGAGAACGGTTCGAGGTAGTTGAGACACAGGGCTTAGTTGCCCTCTAAATCTCTTGACTCTTTAACGACCAAATTATTTTGGTCTAATCTCTAAATCCCTTCTCCAAGGTGCGAAATCAAAAGGGAAGGCATGCAAAGAAAAAATTGTAAGTTTCTATAACGTTAATTCCTGGAAAAGTTCAGAGCCTTTGCAGCTCGTGAGCTTTGCAGCGAAGTGTGTGTGTTTCGGTACAAGATGGACGTTTCTCAGGCGCCAGTTACTCACTAATACAAAATGATGTACTACTACTGATCTGTCTAATATACTTTATTACATGGCTTTCCTAATGAGCAGAATTATCTCTGTGGTGGTGTAAATAGTAGAGTAATGTTTGAATTGTGAGACGTATACGAGACGTAGTCTGAGCGAATGAAGCGCTAGAAATTGTTTTATAGCTACTCTTTGAACCAGCGTTCCTGAACCGATATCAATCTGAACCCTCAGGTTCCGTAAGAACAAGTAAGAGAAGCTAATGCGATTTTGAATTTTTATTCAATTTCATACACTTAGTATAACTAAACAGACACAATATATCCTTGGTTGTTTTAATTTTGTGATATAGTCATCATTATATCTAACCTATTTTGTTATTGAAGGCAAGGGTAAAAAGATTGAGAAACGCTACTCTGAATGGAACTCCACTGCCACCAGGGTGTGAAGTTAAAATTTCCCATTAGAGTCGTGCGATCATTTTGCGTGACTTTACATTCACTATGTAAGGTGTTATTGCTATTGATATCATGACTGCTGAATCGATGAGTATCCAAGATGTTCTACAGTTTACGAGAAGAGAAAAATGTCATATCGCTAATTTTTTCATTCGTCTTCATTCGCGAAGAAATTTAGACAAATTGTAGGTACGTGGACTTGACCGTGCGTAGAGAAGCATCGTAAACACTTCTGCATTGATAAACTCGTCGCTGAAGCGAGCGATTTCAAAGTTATTCTATTTAAATTATTAAAATCTTACCGATGGCGAGCAGGCCGTCTTTCAAGTCGCCGCTGAACTCCTTCTCAATGCTCTCTTCGATGGACTCCTGCGATATGTTCTCGTACTCGTCAAAAGTGAGAGCTAGTTGAGTGAAGCTGCGATTGTTCAGGATGTTGATGAATTCTGATTCATCTGTGCCGGAGTTCATGCCTATACCGGCGTCGTACAGGTCCTGAGGAAGAGAAATCGCTGCAAAACATCTTCTCCAGAAGTGGCAAGACTTAAAGCATCTTTGAGCAGTTTTTATACTCATGTCTCACGAGATCTCATTTCACAAGAGCCTCTGCTATTCAGATGCGTACTAGTCTCAGTCCAAGGCTTTATTTCACTGATGTTTTTCTTTGTTCTCTCTCCAACTGTCGAAGTATTGGAAAGTTATATTAATTACCTATCTACCTTACAATGTTAGAAATCTGATCGTCTTGCTCACTCGCTTGTTAGTAGCCGTGCACACCATTCACTGATGTTCAATGGCCCAGATGAGATGTACAATTCCAGTGCGTGGCTGTGACTTGCGTATGTTCACGACCCTCAAAGAGAGATCTCCGTATCCCCGACAACAC
>VOMN01130800.1:0-10849 GCA_014899125.1 Orchestia grillus | reverse complement strand
TGGCACATCCGGCCTATATTCAAAATGAAATTCAAAAATGATTATATCGTTCGTAACTAATGTGTTTTTGCTGTAAAGATGAATTAGAATGAGAATAAAATATTTTCATCCATTTAGAATCCACTTCATTAGAGCTGATTTGAAATTCTGAAATGGGTCATTCTGACCTAATAAGTTTTGGTTTCCTAAGAGGGACCACGTGTAAATTAGCCTGAGCGCTCGGCCGAGATCTAACCTAGGACCTAATCAATTGCAGGAAGAAAGAAGTAAAATTGAAATCAAAAATTACAACCAGTGTTAAATGAATAAACGATGTTCATACATAAGTAAATGTTTGATGAGTTTTTGTTAAGCAAAACTAGTAACTTCTACAAACCATATTTTTTTTGCCGGCCCATTTTAAAAATAGTGCGTGATCAAATTTCGATAGTTCAGCCAAAATTTCATTTGCTAAATGGCTCAAGTTCGCTAGGGGTCGATCACGAAAATCAAATACTGCACGCGTAGGAGCACATGCTAACTATTGTCCTCGTAGAGTTCCCTCAATGTAGACTCGGCCAGCGAAGTCAGCAGTTCCAGCAATTCAGTACAGCAGCATGAGACGGAATCTAACGGACCTCAAAATCAGCCCATGAATTTTCTGCGAGAAATCACACCATACGCGAGAAAAACCGGCGATTTTTGCGGAGGTGAAATGTCGCTTTGCTATGCGGGAAAGTCCAGTAATGAAACCAGAAAATCCGGTGCGGTGTTCTAGATAGTATAGCACAGGTACACAAAGAATCCAGTATAGTAAAGATTCCAGCCCAGAAACAAAGACCCTGTACGGAAACACTGACCCAGTACAGCTAACAAAGACCCAATACAGTAATAAAGATCCATCACAGAAATAAAGATCTGGTTCAGAAGCAAAGATCCGGAGCAGAAACAGAGATACTTCAGAGAATGGGAGATTCCAGGCGAGGTGAGTAGCACAGAAATAGCGTTACTTTTATCTATCGGTCTTACTAAACTGCGCCCTCTGAAACCCCCAGAAGTTATCAGCTAGGAATTTTGTGGGAATGCGTTTGTGATGAGGGGCGGATGCGCAGTGCAGGCACCAAGGCACCGCGCGAGCCCAAGGGGACTTTGCGAAGCATGAAGGACGTCTCACGTGCGCTGCCACGTGATGCACACGGGGCACAACATAATACAAATATTACACGTGGTATTTCAAAAGCACATGTGGTAATCCTAGTTTTATTTCTAGGACATATGAATCTTCATTGATTATGTCGGGGCTATACGTGCTTTCACTTTCTCGAGTCATTAGGAGAAGAAAAATTGCAATTTAAATCTTAACACGTTGACTCCGAAGTGGGCCATATATGGTACACGCGACCATCTAACCTAACCTAATGAAACCAAAGCACTATCATGTATAAATACAAATTTTCGAGTTTTCTTCAAATTTGTGTTCATCAATCGGATAAGCTAGTTCTGATTAGGAAGAAAATTAATAGAGTAACCAAATTTGTGAAGCCAAAATGCTTCATTTATAAATTCACAGTAGCGATATTTGTCGGTATGTAATTTTACCTGTGTTGAGAATCGGACTCAACGTGTTAATCACCAAATGAACTTGTGATGGCATTGAAGAGTGACGGTAATTTGCATGGTGCCAGCGAGTGTGTCCAACAGCAGGGGCCCGCAGCAGGGAGCACCACATGGAGCTGCAGCTACGGAGGGAAGAGCGCTCGCCTTCTCAAAGGGGTAAAATACGTCACATGCCCTCCTTCAACACGGCATAAAACTGCGAAGAGCGACTTTTGAATGCTTGGTAGAATTGAAGGCAGAACTGAAGAGAAAACTGATGGCAGACCCCATAGCACATCAAAGGGCAAAACTCACAAGGGACATAAAAGACAACTCGCCGCACCCAGGCCCCCAAAAAGACGAAGATTACGCTCAGCAAGACAATGATGATCGATTGAGCGCACAAATGTTGGCGGATTCCTTACAAAATAAACTTTATCCTCGGATCCGGCGAGCGATGACGGCCTTGCTGACGGAACTCGAGTCGCGACATTTGGCCGGGGGCTGGTGGGCGTCTGGTGTACGCCATGTGATGCCTCCGTAGGCATTGGCGTCTGATGTACGCCATGTGATGCTTCCGTAGGCATCGGCGTATAATGTACGCCATGTGATGCCTCCATAGGCATTGGCGTCTGATGTACGCCATGTGATGCTTCCGTAGGCATTGGCGTATAATGTACGCCATGTGATGCCTCCGTAGGTATCGGCGGCTGTTGTACGCCATGTGATGCTTCCGTAAGCTGTTGCTGTAGTTGGTGAAGCTGGCTGTTGCTCCAAGCGCCAATTTATTGTAATTTCGTCTTATCGCTGTTTTCATTTTGAGATCCTAAGCTGAAGATAATATGTATAAGGCAAGATGTCATTCTTAACTTTTACCTTCCACCAAATTAATACAATTTCAACCTAACAATATTGATGCTTGTCTTGTGTTATGAGCAGTCCATAAATTCACATACTTTGCCCCCAAAAGAATCGTTTTTTCTTCGAGAATTTCGAATTAAGACTAGTAGACTAGTAGATACTTAGGAGTAGACTAGTAGATATTTAACTAGTACTAGTAGACTAGCAGATATTTAATTCAATACTCTTACAGTTCCCCAAATTCTTCCCTTTTTCAAGTACTCCTCCGTTTGATTAATTGCGTCATGAATACTTTGCGATTGTCTTGATTCCAAGATGCACCACATCCCTCCAAGGTGCACCACATCCCTCCAAGATGCACCACATCCCTCCAAGATGCACCACATCCCTCCAATGCGCACCACATCCGCCCAAGGTGCACCACATCCGCCCAAGGTGCACCACATCCGCCCAAGGTGCACCACATCCACCCAAGGTGCACCATGGTCAACACCGCCCACGGTACTCATACAAATATCAGACAGGCTCCAGCGCTGCTCGAGTAAGGGCTAGCTTCAAATACCAGCAATCAACTCGACCCTATTTTTGCATCGCATTTGGGCTACAGCAGCGTTCGGCGTTACCTAGAATTGTAGTTGGTGGTGTATTTAAGGCAACGTGACGTTCTAGGTTATAGTGGCATTGAGGGTTATAGTACGTGGCATTCCAGATTGTGGTCTATTTTAGGTCATGTGGCATTTTCGACGGTGGCGCGTTTTAGGTTACGGCTCCATTCTTGCTTATTTAGGCATTTTGTTCATTGTTGCGTTTTAGGTTATAGTGTATTTTAAATTTTAGGTTATGGCTGAATTTTTATTATGAGAGTAACTTAGATTAAGGTTGCATTTTATATTACAGCTGCATTTTAGATTGTGCTACATATA
The DNA here is from genome assembly GCA_014899125.1 of Orchestia grillus. Classification (NCBI taxonomy): domain Eukaryota; kingdom Metazoa; phylum Arthropoda; class Malacostraca; order Amphipoda; family Talitridae; genus Orchestia; species Orchestia grillus. The sequence continues at coordinate 7,490 of VOMN01130800.1, read as the reverse complement.
CATTTTTAGTTAGGTTTTGGCGCCACCTGAGATATGGTCTGTATTTTTTATCGGACTAGGTTAGTTTCGACGCTTCACTTTTTAGCTAATTTCATCATCACCCGAACAGCCAAATCGGAGGAGAAGTAAGCAAAAAATCTTAGAGCTCTTTCGCCAAATTGAGAAACTTTTTTGATTTTTCAATCGGACGAAACTCGAGGCGAACGCTTCCCTCCATCCTCGGCCTGTCGATTCTCAGAAACCTCAGAAACAAAAAGTTTGCCACCTGAAGAAAACAGAAATGCTTTCAAGCTGTTGCCAAATTTCAAGAAGCTTCAGGAATTTTAGTTGCCGGTCACCGAGATTCAAAAATACTTCAGAAGCTTTAACTTTACGCACTAAATGAATCCACGCCAGGATTCCCCGACAGGCAAGTATTAATTTAGTCACGTGCACCGAAATGGGAGTCATCATTTTAGGCCCCTGCCGTTCCTGAAGGAGAGCAGAAATAGTACAGTTTGGCCTTGAGCACTTATTGTTTTGTTCAAAACCTGAACAAATGCGTACGCACGCCCATAATATTTTTTTCATTCTAAAAGTTAGTTCATCCTCATGAGAAGGCAAGGAACCGTCAAATTGTGTTAAAACAAATAGGTTCAGTTTCCAAAGCAGCCCCTGAGTGAGAGTCAAGCATCCTGAGTTTCCACAGCAAACCAGTTCTTTTCATCCCAACGGGAATGCGCGATGCATATATTGTGCATGTAGAAGTATGAAGCATCGTTCCTCCAGCAACTAAAACGTGATGCTGACGAGCATCAATATGAAAAGTGAGTGCAAGCAATGTAGATTTTTCATTTAGAAAGAGCGAAAGTCGTTTGATTAATAATATAATAATATACGCGCGAAAGCCGTCAACGCTCTAAAATATACAGAGCTTTAGAGTGAAAATAGTGGGCGTTTTCAAACCTTTACGAGTCAATAGGTCCATAAATATTACTCTGATCGGGTCTTGAAAATTCTTGTCTTTTAGACAAATATCATAGCTGCAACGTTCAGAATGCTTTGACATTCATAATCAAAATGAAAAAAGCATGAAATAAAATCTTTTTTAGCATGAAGGAGCTCCTAGTTCTCCCGTCGCCCTCTCCGCTCTACAGGAACAACACTAACAAAAGGTGGGCGGGCGTCAGCAGTTTTTCTGCCTTACTCGCGATATGACTTGAAGCATCGGACTTTTGTCTCAGAGATCGAGCTTCAGGACTCCTACTGTAGTGAAGGGACAAACTTTACACTAAATCCAAACATTTCGCATGCCTTAGGTAGCGAGTCGTGAGGTAATGTTATCAAATTTGACGTACAGATAATTTTTTTATAAATGGATCGCCGCCCGAATAAATTTGTTGCTTTTGGATTGGGATCGTGTATGGTTGGTCATATGTAATGTTATTATATTTCCCAGCAACAGTGAAGATCATGGGATTAAAGCTCCTGAAAAGAAATATAAGGAATGTCTATAAATAATTCAACATTGTTTCTGCCAGCCTTCGGAAAATTGTTTTAGGAAAAACTGCATCCTGGATCGGGTCTGGAACTGCACAAAGACCCCCATTTCAAAAGAACAATTTCAGTCACGAACGTTAGTCTCTCGGGTCCCATATGCGAAATGCATGTCTTATTCGGGTGACTGCATGACGCTGGGGCTCACCAAATTAAACACAGACGAGGCTTACAACTCGCTGAAATATGGCATAAAATACGGCGAAATGAGCCTCTCTGCACCGCTGATTTAGTAGACGTCGCTGGAAATATTACGAGAGCTGAACAACAGCGCTACGGCTAGGCAGACTTCTCATTTTAACGGGCCGATGAAGTTACTCTTCTGTCGCGTGGTCTTCCGGTATCGGGGGCAACTCAACGTGTTAGGTGGGCTAGGTGAGGTACTACTACCTCAATGTGTTGGGTGAACTAGGTGAGATACTACTACCTCAATGTGTTGGTGGGCTAGGTGAGATACTACTACCTCAAAGTGTTGGGTGGGCTAGGTGAGATACTACTACATCAATGTGCTGGATGGGCTAGGTGAGATACTACTACATCAATGTGTTAGGTGAGCTAGGTGAGGTACAACTACCTCAATGAGTTAGTTGAGTTAGGTGAAGTGGTTTGGTGCAGATGGAACAGCATATACCGTATATTTTTCAAAAACCAGGTCCTTTCAGCCGCACGTCCAAATTCAGTCGCTGTGTTGTGCTGCTGTCGTGCTGAAGGGGCACCAACGATGCCTCTGTCTATGTCACCCTATGGGGTCACTGCCGCTGGTGAACGTAGACAGTTTCAAAGTTTCCGGGACTGCTTAAGTGCTCAGCAGCCCGGTACTCAGCAGCTTGGTACCCCGGAGCTTGGTACTCCGCTCCACTGAGGTACTTGGCAGCTTGGTACTCCGCTCTACTGAGGTACTTGGCAGCTTGGTACTCCGCTCCACTGAGGTACTTGGCAGCTTGGTACTCCCTCCACTGAGGTACTTGGCAGCTTGGTACTGGTTGAACTATCGTGCAGGAAGCGTCCGGGGCGCGACGTCTGCCATCTTCACCAACATCGAGTTTGTGTGAGTTGGGAGGGGTGGGGAGAGGCAGACACGACGGAGTATAAGTTCTTTACGCGTTGAAACACTCAAATAGTTACCAACCATATTAATAAAACTGCCTTTTGTTTAATTGTGAAATAAAAATGCATTGCATTCCATAAGCAGACAAGTAGAAGCTTTATTGAATTGAATAGTAAGTATTTGAATGTTTTTAAGCGCAATGAACTGTAACTGAGAAATTATGAAAGAAAATCCCATTTATGTTCATATGTGAGTTAATAAACTCAATGTCGTTCACGATTTAATGATGTTCACTGGAGGGATTGCTCTAAGTTGTGAAATTCGAATCACAAACTGATTCGGGAGAAGAGAACTGCTCATCGACCCCTAAAAACCGTCCGGGCTTTCGCGTACGTTGGAGGAATTTGCACTGCTTCGACCCACGCCATTTGAAGCTAATTATGGGTCATCTGCCGACCACGTTTATATAATCAGATGCATTTTAAATCGCTGTAGAACAAATTCATGACAAATAATAATGAACGAGAGGATCATTAATGTTATAACGTCCTTAATTTCGCCGTTTTCAATGTCATATATTGAATTTGAAAGAAGATTGCCTGTACTCGCACGAGTGCGCTGGGTCATGTAGTATGGGTCAGGTCGAAGGTTTCCCCTAATTGGTGGAAACTGAGGACCACAGCGGCACCTGTAGATTGAAGGGAGTTCACTGCAAGACGAGCTCACGAACCTGCGCAGTGAGCTGTTTGTTTTGTGCACAGCAATTGAACTACAGCAAGATTAAAATCGAGTGTCATTCATTCTAATTAGACTCACAGGATTCATATTTCCGTTCATTGCGATAGTGATCGTTTGATTAAAAGTCTGTGAGAGAAGTATCGCAGAAGGAAAGACTTTTCAGTTCATCCGCACTCGACAGAACTCCTCGTTTTATAAGGTTGCTGAAATGGTTTCAGTTGTGAATATCACTGTGCCATGCTTCATCAGGAACTTTTTCAATACGCCCGATTGCTTCTACTCCAGAACTGTAAGCACCGCCGTGGAACTCCACAAAGTGGCCCGATCTTTATTGCATTCCAAAGCCCTCATTTGGAGCCCGTGGGGACCTGGGATGGGTGCCACAAGTGCCAGAAATTCTACAGCATTTCCTCAGGGTCATCGTGTACGNTGGAGTCCAGGCAGCGTTGTTGCAGTCACTGCTAGCGTCACTCGTGTCCGTGCCGTTAAAAATAAAGGTAAATATCGCGTGAAATCATCATACAATCTTCTGGGTATCACTGATACAGACTGCCTTCTGTGACGTATTCTCGCTGATTATGAATACAGACCCGAGAATCTGGACCTGAGAATTTCCCTTTACCTTCTTCATTCAGTGCCCCTCAGGGGGCATAGGATAGGCCATAGGCAATAGAGGTAGGTTAGTTAGGTTTGCCTATCCTATGCTATGGGGACTAGCGCCCCCAGGGGAGTACTGCTAGGGTACCTCAGCTTTAGATAGGCCTTCGGGACTTCTGTCTTTCGTGCCCACTTTGCTTCCTTCCGTTTTCATTCCTTCTTCGCTATTTCTTATTTGTCTTTTCTTGCTCTTCCTTCTTAACTTGCTGTTTCTATGCGCAGGGGATCTTGTGTGGGAACACACCCTGTGCATAGAATCCCCGTTCTCCTAAGTCCATACTAAATGGTCCCTACTCTTTCGGTGCGAAATAGACTGAGTTTCTGAAGCGCTGCGTTCACTACCACTACAACTTCAACTTCTTCATTCAGTGCACCAATGAATGGTCGCGTAAAAAAGAATGATTAACTTGCCGTATTTTAATTCATGGTAGCCCACAAGTCAGGTACCTTTTTAAAACTTCTATAGCTATGAAACTAAAAATGGTAAAGAGATTTGGTTCCAAAACGAGAGAAGAAACTTCAAAGTTTAAGTCATATTTGTGTATGGAACAATTAAACACATTCAACTCTGGAATACAATATCTTTTAAATGTCCTCCAATATTAGTCTAACATTGACATGCTCTTTCAACGTATCTGTTCATTACCTTCATTACTGGCTCTAGTGAAATGTTGTTGATCTTCTGAATGACTTTTCGGTTAAATTTCGATACAGTATCAGGCTTTTCAATGGAAACCTTTTCCTTCAAGTATCCCCAGTGAAAGAAATCAAGAGCATTTAGGTCTGGAGATCGGGGCGGCCACGGTATGTCACTAAACTGAGGAATATATTGGGGTTTATCCACCGATGATAATTTCAAGAGGAATGTATTGTGCTAATCGGTAAAATAAATACATTGGTCATAAATATGAAATTTATTCTTCCCTTTTATATTAACCGAATCTCTTTACCGTTTTTATTTAACATCTATGATAGTTTTAAAAAGGTACTTTATTTACGGGCCATCCTGTATAAGAGACTATACATTATCATCATTATTATCATTATCATTATTATTATATTAGGAGTGTAGCCTCCGTTGCCGCACTGAACGCAATTCCAGTAGTTACACTTGGTTCCAGTTTGAAGTTCGCTTTCAGTAAAAAATTTGACTTTTTAGAGCAGTAGAAGTAATAAGAATAGTTCCAGCACCCAAACTGTTTCCCGAAGAGCCGTGTGAGAAGCTGAACGGATCCTGTCCCGGCAGAATACAGTTTTGTCTCAAGCTTGGCTGGGAAATCCCCCGCAAATACTGGTGAGAAATTGAGTTTTAACTCCCCCTTTAGGACAGCACCAGTTGCGTTTCCTGAATTCGTCCGCGCCGACAGTCCCAGATTTCGGGCGATGGACAGAGACAAGACTTCCAGGTGCACAGCGGACGAACCACACGGGCGGTAACCACACGAGCGGTAACCACACGGGCGGTAACAACACGGGCGGTAACCACACGAGCTTTAATTACTCAGGTGGTAACCACATGCGCCGTAACCACATGGGCTGTAATCACACGTGCAGTAACAACACAGGCGGTAACCACACGGGCGGTAACCACACGGGCGGTAACCACACGGGCAGTAACCACACGGGCGGTAACCACACGGGCAGTAACCACATAAAATAATCGTCACTCCTATGAAACTATGGTTTTCTATTATATTATGCTCGCATCATATGCATTCTTCCTAGTAAACTGCTGGAGAAAGGCAAGTTTAGGATCGTTTGACCTGGCCGTGAAAGCAAAATTCTAGCTCTGAAATGTTTTTTTGACACAGTTTCCTTACGGAGAAATGGAAAACTATGATTTCATTACAGGCACAAGACGCAAGCGAAGTCTAGTACAATTGCTATCGACGAAGAGTGCCCCAGCTCCCGGGCAGGTGATGGCCGATTCAAGATAAAATTCAACCGACGTTTTTCTGCCTCGCATCTAACTTTTGGTGTGAAATCAAGAGCGTAGTTTGTCACTGACAGCTACGAGCTCCTAGGTTGGGGGGCCACTGCAAATCGACGTGAAAACAATTCACGGGAATAAATAAGGTAGTATGAACAGCTCGAAGTAAGATTTTGCGGCTCTAACGGGCGTGTCAGGTATCGTGTACATCCATAGTCAACTCTACGAGGTCTATTAAAAAATTCAATCCCAAATCTAATGCATAAAATATTGACGTATAAATTGTGACACCTTCACTACTCAAAACAAGTCTTGTACCGAAATGTTCGCATTTCGCTCTGCTACTTACATATCAAATATTGTATCGCAAAACTGCCTTTCAACCATAATGATTAGTATTACTATTTCGCTCCTAAGTAGCTCAGAGTTCGGCTTAACATAAACTCCGCCCTTGTCAGCCTTTGAACTTCATGAACGACAATCTGAAGAGTTCAACAGCCAATTAACGTGGCGCAATCACACCAACCCTCAGCGAGAGAGCCAATCAGAATCTTAGAATCTCCCGACCCGAATTACGGGCCGCCGATTGGGCACGCACGTAACGAATGAGGTCTTTTGAGTTGAGCGAGGCTTCTGAAGTCCACCAAGAAGTCGAGGCTTTGGACTGTGATCAAGTGGGACTTGAAGCTCGGCAGTCCTCGACTTCCGTCAATAGAGACTCGTTAGAGGGACGTGGCAGTGGTCATTTGCGCAAGGGTGACGATTGTGAGGGAAAATATTGCCTCGTGGAGGTGCAAATTGAGGCCGGCAGCGCTGCTCAGGAATTATTCGCTGGTGAGAAGGAAAGAGAAGCTCAGCGCGCTTGACGACGATATTTTTTGTCGAGCCAAGTACTTTCATTTCATTTGCATCATTTTTTGGCTAACTTCACTCAAACTTTGCTGCTCTGATGGGTACGTGAATTTAGAGATACGTCGCAAATAATTCCTTTAAGCATTGTTGCTGGGAAAACATCTGAACACTTTCGATGGGCTGTATCTCAAAATTTCTGAAGAAATTGATCATAAAATGACATGCAAGCACTATTAGGGGACAGTTCAGACGTTATACGTATGTTCTGATCCAGCTATACCGATCCAGCAGCCGATCCAGCAACCGATCCAACAACCGATCCAACAACCGATCCAACAACCGATCCAGCAACCGAGCCAACAACCGATCCAACATTCGATCCAGCAACCGATCAATCAACAACATTCGCAGCTCAGAGCGACGCACGAGACGCAGAAGAATTTCGCCGCATCAGCTTTACAACTGAAGTATCGTCAAAACTCGGGTTTGCCTCACTTCAGTGAGGCTGGCAACAGACAATACATGACTTCAAAATGCATCGCATACATGACTAATTCTGTGCACCAAGAATCACAAATGAGTGATCATTATAACTATATACCAAAAAGGTGGGATGAGGACACCAAACACAGAAACATACCAGAACTGTTCGCACAGACTACATCCACCGGGTGAAGGATGTCTCACCAACCTCACCTCACACGGCAACAACTGCGCGCCTCACCTCAC
>VOMN01130799.1:0-11849 GCA_014899125.1 Orchestia grillus | reverse complement strand
ACGAATTGCCGGGAGATTTCGAGGAAAGCAGTGATCTGGGAATCGGAGTGTCCTGCAGCCAAATAGATAATGACATAATGCTTCTTAGTTTCCTGGGTTAGCTTAAATTTTGCCATGTTAAACTGCAATAAAAGAGATGTTTTTCGATGACTTACAGAACTTTTTATGATTTCACTTTCTATATGATTTCTCGAATATTTGTTGCTCTTGGTATTTTCTCCAAAGAAGTGCTGTTCTCTGCACCGTCATGTTGAGTCGAAAAGTTCTTGGTGCTAAAAAAACGATTCTCCAAACAAATTTTTCCAGTTCAATGAATCTCGGGGTCTATGACGACAATGTTGGTACCTAGCACCACACCGATCTTATGTTTAGTACTAATGTTCATTTGACTTCTCTTCATATGTCGTATGACCCATAAGAACTTAACTTCCACATTTTTGAATGACATTTTTACGGCACTAATGGTACTAACCGTTAAGTATTTTGAGAGCCATTCACAACATTCACAACATTCTATAACACGTAGAGGCGCCGGTACATTTTCGCCATTAGGTTGGCTCAGCGATCTCTAGGGAATTCTTTGAATGTGAGAGTACCTTGAAATTATTGATGCCTAGTAAATATTGTGGGTAATTTAATTAATTGAGTTACAGAAGACTGATAATTGATGATCTTTTCGACTCCTTATTTTATTCGCAATTTTAACGTTTTAACTTTTGCTGTCAGTATTTCAGTAACGGATGTTTTCACGATGTTTTATGCTTGGTAATATTTTTGATCGTTCTTATTTCTAAACCTTTGCGATATTTGACCTCTTTACAATTTTCAACAAATTTGTTCCTTTCGGTCTAAGGACACCTGCAGTGTAATTTATTTATAATTATAGTCATTAACTTTAAATGGTGATACGAAAACTAGTCGACATCTTATAAAAAATTTCGAGGTATCTACTTATGTTATGAAATTAAAGTCATACTATGGGATGGGACATGTTTTAAATTTATTTTGCAGTTTAGGTGCCTCAATTATTTTATAAACTTTCGAGTAGTTTGTTTGTGTCATCTTTTATATTTTTGTATTTTATCTTTGTCATATACCCATGACGCCAAAAAGGAAAATATATAAAAACAGATTGAAATGCACTGAGATACTGCCGATGAGGTGTTTTGTAGTAACCATGTTTTTTTCACATAAAAATATATTATGTTTCCCCTGTGTAATTAAAGAGTATTTGACTTCCATCGATTTTCGAAGAAGCCACCAAAAGTGCAAAAAACTGAGCCGTATTCTCATTTGTGGCGTGATTACTGAACGACTGTACCATGCGTTCAATTTCTAATTTGAGAGTGAATGGCAGAGCGTCGAGTACTCCAAATTGTGTCAATCTCTATATAATTTTATTTGGCTCCATTTGTGATATCCCGGTACTCAAGCACTTTTTATTTAGCGGTGATTTCTACGTCAGCAGTATTTTACATAGCAAAATATTGTACACTTGAATATACCTCACCAGTTTTTATATTTCTAATTCGGTTACCTGTGCGTGATTGGTGTCTGACGGCACGTGACTCGGTAGAAATCCAAGACTGGACCCCCCGACTCCTTGGCACAGTACATTCTAGTTTTGTAAACTTTTGTTGTAAGGTGTTTAATTATACTAAAGTACCATGCTGCTGTATGGCATTTATATTTAAGCTTTATTAACTACTACGGGAAATTTCACTTTGCACGTAACCATTTTTTGTATCTTACTTCTCCGCAATATGACAGCGTTATTTCATCAATCACTATTAATGTGCAGTGAGCTGTTAAAATATGGCTTTGGGGAAATGGAGACTAAGAACGTTCATTTCAACGTAATTCAGTAGTCAAACTCTATTGATGTCTGTTATACTCATTGTTTTTCTCGGTCAATGTATGAACAGCTCGATTTATTTTCCAATCGATAAGAAAACTTTACTAACATTCTCCAACAAGCTTCATGTTTTTTGTTCTATTTTTCAAGAGTGCCAAACCCGTGTATTGAAGTCTGGTTTCATTATTACACTGTATCCGTAGTACTTATTGAAAAGTCTATTGATGATTATTAAATGCATACTCGTATATGAGAACGAGACGAAAAACGCTGAAAAAATAATTACAATGTGATACGGTATTATGGCACCCGCTATTTTTTAAACAGGATGTAAAACAAAAGTTTCGCCCGAAGGTCGCAAAATGATTGCATACTCGTATAGCCCGCGAATACCAACCTTCTTTATTCAATATGACCGCCTATTTTGCGAATTACAGTATTAGTTCTATGTACAAATGCATCATATGCGGCTCATAACTGTTCCTGTGAAATTAAAACTCGTTCCTTCCGGAGTTTTTGTAACGTCGAGTGATGCCTGAGGATCGCTTCAGTCGCTTGAGTTCCCAAAGACTAGATTCCGCAAGAAAGAAATATGTCGGTTACGACTGGGGCTTTTGGAGGGCAGTTCATTCTCGCCAACGATCGATGGAATGCTTTTGTTGATTCAGCGTTCAGTCAGTGCTATGCTGCTGAATCCTGTTGGTTCCGTGGTGAACTNAAAGTATTGCTTATCCCAAGCAACTCTTTGATCTTAAAAGCCGAACTCGGAGAAATGAGCTTTAATTCTATAGGAGCTGTGACATGCCACATGACTAACGCGGGCGGACTTGAGCAGTTTGAAACGGGCTAACAGGGGGTCTCATTGTGTAAATCCAACGACATACATAGTATTTCTGTATTATTTGTCAATAATTTACAACCATCAAATCGGAATTATTCCTTTACTGCTTCTTTGAAAATAACAGAGTAAGTAGCAGATTTTGGGTTTTCCTTTAATGTGTAATATTATCAATTTTCTAACGGTGGCAGGGGAACTGCCGGCTGTCAACGGCACGCCCTTTGACCTGACGCAGCCTATGAAACTGGAGGAGGCGCTGCAGAAGGTGGGCACCGAAGGCTTCGACCACTGCTATGTGCTACAGGACACCCAGAGGGGATCTCTCCGAAAGGGCGCCACCTTCACACATGCTCCGACGGGTCAGATGATAACCTGATATTATTTTCCTCTACATGGCCTTTGTAACATCTGTGATGAGTATTTGTTACCAGAATTTAGACAGTTTTCATACCATGTAAAGTGTTTGCAAACTCGTTATTTGGTTAAATGAATGTTTTTTTCCATAATTGTTAAAGTTGCTAGAATCAAAAACTTGAATTTCGAAATGCTCAAAATTTTTCTCAAACTTGTTCACTGCATGAAACAACATTGACTCACCCACTGGATCAATAGCGTAACTAACACAGTTTTATACACCGACAACGTGCGGTAAACATTAAATGAAATTAATTAAATTTCTGCTAAATTGACCATAGCTACAGCCACTACAACCGCGAATCCAGTGGAGCTTCTCTGCTAGCTGGAAGGATGACTACGCTAGAGGTTGACACATATTAGGAGTTTGCCGCATGTATGTATACAGAGGTTTCGAACTTAATTACGTGTTATTAAATTACTAGCCGCTCATGACCCTATGGGTCACCGTCGTAAGTTACATATGTATACTAATAGGTGAAAAGTTTAATTCACTAAAAATCGTGAAGGAGATATGGTTGTAATTATTATTTTATTAGCTCTTTAATATTCTTGCTTTGTATCCTGTATAGGAAAACTTGCGTCCGAGGTTTTGCCATTAAGAGATAAACAATTCCAACGAGCCGGTTGGCGACCACTGAACTTACCTTTGGATATTTGAAGCCATTTTTGATGGCTCTGCATTTCGGCAGGCCGTCGTCTGGAGGTCCTGACCACTGAGCCTGGCGTCCAGTTTTACACTGCCAACTTTCTGCCGACACCTGCAGCTGGGGGCCTGGACGGCAGGGAGGGCGTCCGCTACTGCAGGCAGGGCGCCTTCTGCTGCGAGGCACAGAACTTGCCCGACGCTGTCAACCAGGTGAGATACCTGTCAGACGCTGTCAACCAGGTGAGATACCTGTCAGACGCTGTCAATCAGGTTAGAGACTTCTCAGACGCTGTCAATCAGGCTAGAATGTAGCAAATCCCAACTGCTGTGAATTTCTTTACGTCGCTGTCTTAAGGCAATTCTTCCACCCTAAAAGGACCAACCTATTTCGAAAGCGAAAAAAATATATATCGCATGAACAGTCATTCAAATTTTCACATGCACCCTGTATTGAAACGAAAAAATAAAAATTTAAAATTTAATCATAATAACTGAAGCGTAAGGAATTCACAACAGTGTCCTTCACACGGTTGAATTGCCTTTAATCTTCTGATAATTGGCATTTGAAGACTTGAGGTGGCTCCATGTGGCTCACGCCTGCATCGGGTGTTGCAACAGAGTACAGTATTACTGTGCTATGACTGATCATGAAGTATGCGTTAAATGTTGAATTTATTCAACATGAAGTATGCGTTAAATTTATTTTGTTCTCTATAAAGAACAACATTAAAGTATTAACGTATTAACGGTACTCAGTTCATAGGTTCAGATTGAAGACTATCTTGTTTTACACAGCGATTATATTGTGAAATTGTAGACTCACACACATTCAAAAGCAATTCTTGCTAAATTTGAGAAGTTCCTCCATCGATTGGCATGTGCGATAAACTGTACATTAAACTACGTGCATTAAAGACTTGAAAATTGTTTGACTGCGGTAACCCTTGTATGCGATACTCGGTAGAGAGCCTCACTTGGGCGTGTTGTTATAAATAACAATAGGAACTGGAGGCCTCTTCTTGACCCATGGAAGCCACTTTGCGGTCCTCTAGAATACTGCCATATCTCTTTGCCCTGCCAGCTCCGCACCTCAGGGTGCGAGGTATCTGTGTTGCGCAAACGTTTTAACCCTTCATCAACCAAAAGAATCATATGGTCCCATTACATAAGGATACTGTTAGTTTTTCATGAAAAAGTAAATGCAGTCGTATTGCTTATATACAGGGTGCAAGAACTAGCTGAGGATGTGCCGTTTTGGGTTCATTACACATTCGAATCAGTTATAATACTATTTTTTAACTGAGAGTAAAGGTCTAAGTTAACATGTTAACCCAAGAAATAAAAAGACATGCAGTCGTAGTTGCTTTAACTGCAACTATAATGGTTTCAGCAGTTGTGAGTACTGAAGGTTTTATCACGCTTCTCCACATTTTTACCCAGGGTCTTAGGGTTAATGCTGTTGGATACATTGATATTTTAAATAGGATTATTAGGCTCTGGATAGGTAAAGTATACGAGTACAATGGAAGGCCATACGTCTTCCAGCAAGACTCAGCCCCTTCTCACAAAGCCATAGTAATCCATGATTGGTTAGCAGCATATGGTCATGTGACTCCCGATTTTTGACCCCAAACTCGCCAGGTTGGAGGACAATTCTATGGACTATAATGTGTGGGGCGTTGTTAAAATGGAAACTAATCGACATCCTCATAAACTGTAGCTTCCCTGAAGGCTGCGCTAGTCCAAAATGGCGGCCGTGGCTTCACTGATGTCCAGAATGATGAGTGCCCACTTAATTTCAGCTGGCCAACGGTTTCAGGCCCGCTTAGAAGCAGTCATTGAAACTAAAGGTGGCTTCGTAGAATGATTTGATGAAGAAGTATCATCAAGTATATTTGTATAAATTTGATTTAAGTATATACATATTTTACTGAAATATTATTGCTTATTTTACGCACTAAAAATGTCCTCAAGTAGTTCTAGCGCCCTGTGCATTACCTCAGCTGGGTTTTCATGCAAGCTGAATGCAGTCTAATCACATCGCAAAAATAATTTAGTTTGTGTAAGAATAGTACCAGGGATTTGAAGCCACACCTGCAGACATCGTTCACCTTTTTTGAGCTTGAGCTGAAGCTAAGGCTAAGAGCTTTGAAATTGTAGCTCCTTTTAAGGTTCCTGATTTAAATTTTACTATTAGTTGAATACAACACAAAATATTTGACGGCTCAAGATTTTCAGCTCTCTTTCATTACTGCAGGCAATGTACCGATCATGACAAACACGATGTTCTTTCCAACTGTGGGTAATTGGTATAATTTTTGCTTAAAAATAGAAAACCACGAACAAAGGGTAGATTTTTTTTTTTCTGACTCGGCATTACCGTTTTGTCCTAAGACATTAGACAACTAGTGAGGTCTACCGTTACTATTGTTACCATTCTTACCATTTATGTACCTGTACCGGTACTATTTACCACAACCTGCACCTTACTTCATCGGTATTGAGATTTGGATCCTTCGGGAGCATTCCACCAAGCATAAATGCCGTGCGTTAGGCTGACAAAGGCGATCTTAGAAATCACCAGATATCGATTCCAGCTATTTAGGTAAGGTTATTGAAAGGACAGCATGTCTTAGATATATTCTTAAATAAGTTAGAGAAACAACGAATCGCTCTCATTGTCCGAGTGACTCAAGGCAACCTGCAACTTTTATTTCTTTGGGACTTTTATTTCAAGGAATGTTACCCTGTACTCGAGCTAGCATTGTTCATGATTTATTGGCGACACATTTTTAAGAAGTAGTAGTTATTTATCCTACAATTTCTGTTGTTGATTTTTATTTATATAAAGAAGAAACTATGATATATCTTAAGACTAATCGTGATCACTAGATTTAACTAGTAATTCTCCCTCGGACACGACACAAACATCGCTAGCTGATGTGTGTTTGAGTTCTCTTTTGACTGAAATTATTCCCATATCAGAGGCAGATTTCTCTCCTGCGTTGTTTCAGAGCCCAGCTAGGGGGCTTGAAAAGTCGATGCAAGTTTTGTAACTTCTTTTGGAGTTATCCAAACTTTTTAAAATTTAGCACCAAACTTGAAATGCCGAGAAACTGAAGTGGTCAGAACACGTTTACCGTTATGAAGGAACGTTAAATCATATCGGCGCATGAATAATTGTAGTGCTATTGTCTGTCAGTATTTAACGACTGAAATATATTGTGTTACACCCTTTGCTCCCTCGTATTACTCCTCCTGACAAAATGCTTGTCATGTTTTGTCTTCATTTCAGTCCGCGCAAGCGTCATTCTATTTATGGGCGATGCCATGCGATGTAAATATTTGACGTTAATTTCGTTTCCTGACGGCATATGACTTAGATGGTTACCCAAAAATGGACGACTCGGCTCGTGCCTGTTGCCATTTGTTATTCAATCCTATTTTATTCTATTCTCTTATTCTTTCTCTTCAAGTCATCGTTCTTTTCCTTTTCAGAAAAACTTCCCCGACAGCATCGTACGCCCAGGCGACCTGTACAAGCACACCATCGTGTATAACTTCACAGTCGTCTGATGTGATGAAGACGTGATGCTTATTGATCTTCTGATATGTTTTGGTCTCTAGTTGACTGATGTGATTATTCCACTTGCTTAATGAGACTTGTCTCACTCATCTACTTGTCGTCTCATTGGTCTGGAAGTGTTTTTACGGTACACTGGTGTAACTTTAACCTCGCCTCATGTGCCTTCTTTCCATCGAAACGTTCTTCGGCATTTTTACTCATAAGCGCAGCCGCTCCTCCAATTCTAGTTATTTGTGCCTCCTCCGTTGGCTGGATAGGGCAATTGCAATAAAACTTAAGCTCCAAAAGAGCTCTTGGCTCCGATGACTTGCATCCTCCGAGAAATGATCGTTTACCGACTTCATGACTCAGATCTTCGACGACCGTAACCGTCAGCAGTCCATTTTGTTTTAGTCAGCTCTTCGTGTTGATTTGTTATATCTATCTACCATTGAATGGTCTTCCCTCATTTGTATGTGGATTGCTGCTAATCTTAGGTGTGGGCCACTGTGGGTTTTTGCAAGTTGAATTTAATTTTCATTAGATATTTCAAAAATACTTTCCGGGTGCATTTGAAAAGCCTCGTGCATAAGTTATAAGTTGTGATAAGCAATATAGCATTAAATTTGTCAGTCAGTTTCTTTGAATTTTACGTGAGGAATATTGGTCTTCAGTGAGGCGTACTTTAAATTTGCTTTAAATGAATATTAAACGTAGATTCCTCTGCTGACAACTATGTTTTCCTGTTAATTAACCCATGGAACTTCCCTTAGTTTCCTTTGGGAAATTTATATTAGCACTGAGTTTTTGAAGTGTCAATCTAGTCCTGCTCGAATTTATGCATTAATGATGGTAAAGTTCACACGTCAAGCTCGTGCAAAATGGTTGAAAAAAAATGTACTCGCTGTTCGTAATTCAATAATTTGAGAACAAAACGACGCTAAGCTCAGTAGCATAACTACGAAATTAGCCGTGGGTAGGGGGCTCGCTGGTAATTTGGCCTCATGAGTGGGTCTTTTCTTTCGAAATTATTGGATTACAAACAGCGAGAAGATTTTCTGGCCTCCTTCTGCAACTGGCGTTATTGAAGGCACTGTTCCAAAGGGCTTACGGCAAGAGGTTTTTAGCAGAAAAGACAAAGTGACGTGTTGCATTTCTAACGAATGTCACCATTAGCACTAACTATCCGGCAATCGAGTTTGTCATGAGACGTTTTATCATCACACGACTTAACCTCGATGAGAAGTCTATTTCCTTGTAGAATGAAGAAGTGTATTTCGTTTGGAGCTAACAGTGCACTAAAATATTCCGGTTTAGATTTTGGTTTATTTTCTAAGTCCCCCTGATAGGTAGAAACGGAATATTCTGCCCAAGAATTTAAGAATACAGATAAAAGTTGGCCAGACTTTTGATTGCAGTGCCTTAGATTCACCGGAATCAATACAAATGGAGTTATACAAATTTTTATTTACTCCAAATCATTCGGTCGAAAATGCACCGGAGACACTAGAGACAATTCGTTCAAACTCGTAACAGCGATCAAGTACTTCAGCGTATCTTGGAAATGGATACCTAACGACTAATCCACATTTGCTTCCTTGGAATGAACACAAGAGAACTGTCTCTAAACTGTACTCGAAGTGAATCTTTATTTAGCGGGAGAAAGATTCAGAAGCCAAAAGAGACTGTGACCGAGACATCAAAGTGTCCTGCATCAATCGCTTCTCACCTCGGCGGTGCTGGTGGTGGGGCGGAGAGAGCGTCCCCAGCGAAGATGCAGTCCAATTTTGTGCTCTCTTGATGGTAATAAATATTTTTTGTATTACAGGAATCATGAGAAAGATCATGTTCATCGTACAGCTTCATTCCCATTTTACAGGATCTTTTTGATTCAGAGAAACTATGTATTCCCGAAGGAAATCGCACATAGGAACGCTACCGTCCCATTCAGTGTCTGACTTGTACGTGCTTTTATAAAGCCGGAATGGAGTTAACGTAGGCATCAGAACGTCAATATACCGACTTACTCTGTTAATATTACTCCTTTCATACTGTGACTCCTCGCCATCACAAAAATAATTCTAAATGTTTTCGAATATTAGGAAGAACGCACCGAGTGCAAATCATAACCTGTCAATTGAGTGCATCTTCCCTCCGTACAAGTCGCATCGCTTGTCCTCCTCAATGACTAGTTTGTTTGATGTACAGGTCAGGGGAAAAAGGTACGAAATTTCACACCTTCCAGAAAGTGACAAACTTTGGCCTCTGCGAAACTTTATGAAAAAAACTTGGTTTTTGATATATTAGCTGTTTAATGTTTTAGAGGAGGAAATTAAAAAACAAAATTGCCCACAAATAATTAACTTATCCATTAACTTTACACAGATTGTTTAAAGTTTAAACCTCCCACATCGATGCACTTGTGATATCACTCGTACAAGCTCTTTGATTCCGATCAAAATGGTCCAGCCTAGCTGCTTCAACATCCACGCGTCTCAGACGACCAGCATTTCTCCGGTTTATTTCAAAACTCCCGTTGTCGCGCAGCCTTAAGTATAAATTTGAAAACAATCTATGACCAAGCATGTAACGGTTTGAAAAACGCTCTTGCTACAGCTTGGCTGCCTGTCTGGCGTTACTGTTAACAGCCCCGTAAGCACGGTGCCTTTCTCCTATTCCTGCGTTTCTCAAGCGGTTCATGTTGCCATCGTCGGGTCACAATAGAGAATGAATAACAAAAAACATAAGCAAAAAGTTACTTTGCTGCGTGACCTGGAACAATCGAGAGCTTATCAGTAATGTTTTCATCAAGTATCTCAAAAACCTAACTTTTTCGTAAAGCTTCATGGAGGCAAAAGTGTCTAGCTTGCCACTTTCTGGTAGGAGTGAAATTTTGTACTTCTTTTTCTCTATCACTTTGTACACAGGATTTCTAAATTTGATAAGACATCATAGATTCGGTTACTCTCGTAAGAGTAATCGAATCAATGAGAAAATCAGGCACTTTCACGAATAACTGATGTACGCCGTTGCAGAAAGAATTCGGGACTAATTAACATGTCGCTGAAAAATTGCTGTACTAGGGCCCTAGGGGGGGGTTGCAAGCTATAAAACTACGAGACATCATTATTTTTAACCATGAGGTTAATATGCTGTAGTTCCACTACTGATATTATTTTGCATGAAGTTCAAAATCAGGACAGGATTTTGTTAGTTACTTTACATGTCATTCTTTGAGCAGGAGTATAAGAGAAAGTGAGTCTAAATTGTGGCCAATTGGAGCTTTTTGCACGCACAAGGGACATGCTGCTGTTCATACAGGGTGGCCTAAAAGTAAGGTACCCTTTCATGAAATTGAGTCCTATACATTTGTTAACGTATCCGTGCTACCTTTCTTAAGGTAGCAAGGGGTACCGAGTAATAAGGGGTTCCTTTCTTTTAAGCCGCTCTGTACTTTTGCTCTAGCATTTTACTGTCGCCCTAGCATTTTTAGCCACTGCTGGCCACTGACGGTCTTCGTGCTGCTCGATTTGATAAGAAAAAAGCGATTTCGAAGGTGCGCTTTAATAGCAATCAACAGAATATTCTGTATGACAGAACAACAAAACTAAGCCGAGTGGTCCAAATTTGGGTTACTACCCCAGTCTTGAGGTCAGACAACAGAAGTAATTTTCCATGATTACGTCTCATATCCATCATCAGTGCAATGTTCATCGCATAGATTAAACTGAGGTCATAATTTTGAAACAAGACTCTGTCACCTCATTCTTAAATCATTCTTAAATTGAACTCGTATAACCAACAAACTCAGTCTCCTACAAAGTCTTCTTTCACTTTTATACATATTTTACAGGGTGTACACGTATATATTCTATGTATATGCGCCGTACAATAGTCGATGTAAAAAAACCTTTGCATCGAAATGATTTCACCGTAGCAATGAAATCAATCCTGGCAGCCCTAGCTACAGCGGTAGGCTTTCTTTACTTGGGGAAAGCTTAGATGGTTATGAAAAGGAAATTTCCGAAATAATGTTGAAAGTATATTATAATAAAGCTCTACTAAAATTTTTTGCTTAGTTCTGTAATGCAGGGTAATCAAACGAAATGTAGACAAAAATTTATTTAATTATTCTTCAGTACAGCAAAGTTAATGACAGCTTTTCATGTTAAAATAATAACAATTTAATACAGTTTTACATTTTCCTCTCACAGCTTAATATATCCAAAAAAGTACAACCGTTGCTATAAAAAACATATATTGACACTCACACCAGTCTGGTTTCGTTTTCTTATTTTAGAAATTTAGAAATGTGCATTTTTTCCACTTGAATTTTGATATGTAATTTATATTCTGTATTTTATCGTTTCAGATGACATTCACTGACTGTGTAATTTTACGAAACCAGACTGGTTTGAGTGTCAATATATGTATTTTATAGTAGCGATTGTGTTTCTTTTTATACTTGGGATTAGATTCCATGCTGATAAACCAATTTCTGCAATTAATGTATCCACGTCTACGCTTG
>VOMN01130793.1:0-14371 GCA_014899125.1 Orchestia grillus | reverse complement strand
CACGTTTTACCGTTGGGTTTCAATGCCTTACAACTACTGGCGTGGTGAAAGATGTGAGGAATATGTTGTTTTAAGCTTCTTTTCCTAAGAAAAGTACTCCCTGGTTACGTGAAAAACCTTGCCTGAGCCGGAATCGAACCCTGAACGTCCCGGCTGCGAGGCTCTCATAAAGTTATTATATTCGGAGGAGTATTTGGCGTTGCACATAATGATAAAGACTAGCGCACGAAATTGACATTGACAGCCGACTGCTATGATCAACAAACCTACGTTTGCCTCAGTGCAAACAGGTGCTCAAGAGAGAGGCGGATAGAATCTTGGTAGCTTTCAAGAGTTAGGCCCTCATGATTAGACTAGAGGAACGGGCCATGTTGCTGATGAAAAGGTTCTGAAGCGTCCCAACGGCATACTCTCTAGCCACAGACGCGGCCAGCAGTGACGTAAGGCGCAGGCACCAAAGCTCATGGGGTGGCCAACCGCTCGAAGTTCGAACGCTCCAACTTCCAAGCATGAAGCACTGCAGTAGGAGACGAGCAGGCTCAGTATGCGGAATGCCAGAAAAGCATCAAAGCAGGACTGTCGTTCTATGTAGAATCTGGGGTGATCTAAAGCTGTAGAAAGACGGTTAAGTCACGCAAAAGTAAACTCTCCCCGACTGATGTCGTATTCACGTTTGCTGACGACAACAATCTTCTGCCAAATTTGTCAATTCGCGACTTGTCAGATTGCAAGCGCGCACCCTACACATTTAATTCTAATTTTATAAAAAATAGTGTTACGGGCCGAATTTCTTTACCCGCTCTTATTAAGAAAATTAAAGTGCTTTCGTGACCACAACCAAAATAGTTGTAATCGCTATTATGGTTGCATAAAATTGCGCTCATGTACCTATCACTGGTCTATTGTAGTTGGGCTCCATGGTGTAGTGGCGAGCGTGATGGCCTCAGCCGAAATGGTGAGGGTTCGAGCCTCGGCTTAGGTGGGGCTTTTTATGCGACTGCGGAGTACTTCCCTCGGAAAAGGAAGTTTAGGCCACACATTCCTCACATCCCTCACCATACCAGTAGTTGTAAGGCATTTAAAACCCAACGGTAAAACGTGTGAGTGAATAAAGGTTCTTACATTGTTAGGACGTACGGACGTAATACCTTACAAAAAATATTTGCGTCGTGTATTTAATTTTTTTTATAAATACTTTTATGTGTGCTTAATTTTTCATTATTAAGCAAGCATTGGAAGGGGTAAAAATCATATCGGAGTAAATTAAGCGTCATTTGTTTTTTGAACTCACTGAATACATCATCCCTAAAGTCCGGACAGTGATAAGTTTGGAAATATCTAGTCAAGGACATGTACGATCTATGTGCTTTTGAGCCACAGCTTTGGTAGTGATTATACTTAGGTAAGTTCTGTTGAACTCCCAAGCATGAGGGTATCTTTCTTTTTGTCGAACTGGATTACCCGGTAACACCCTTTCTTGGTTGGAAATTGCACATGATATGGAGTACCTAATGCTCTGAGAAATCAATTGACGAGGTTAGTTGATAGCCAATGTGGCAAGAAGACCTACTTGTGTGTACGATGTATGATTCTTTGAAGGAATTTAATGGCCGAAATAAAGATTCTAACAGATGTTGGCCCTCGTATCGTGTTTAGGTTTTAGTTGTTAATGGTAATCGGCACGTGAACCAAAAATAAATATTAGGAGGATAGGTGACAGTGAGGACGTGTAACTATAGGTACTTAAAAATGATAGGAAACGGAAATGGAATGGCTGAAAAATTTAATGCGATAATTAGTAAAGTGTATCAATGGTATGGGAGAGATTCGAGTGCAGCCTGAACAATAGGGAATAAGTATGAAATAACTGGAGGTGTCTGGAAAAGCATGACACTACATTGTCTGATGTATATAAAAACTGAAAGGAAGGAATTAAAAGGAGGACAACAGAGACTACAGAGTATGAAGTGGACAAATGCTAAACAACCATTAATGAAAAAAAAATTGTTACCCTGGTCTATTGGAAAAAAAGTGCCTAGGGGCTAGGACTGAGATTCTATGATAAAAGTTGTGAAAGTAAACTGCTGTTTGGAGTCTGATGTAAAATTCTAAGGGTGAACAGATGCACATAGAGGTGAAATGAAAAAAAGACTAGGATGCATAGGCAATGCAACAGTAAAGTAAAAGAAATGATTGAGCATTTCATTTTTGAATGTATCAGAAACATCTTGTTGGATTTAGTTCATAAGCAACTTAAAAAAGTTCAGTGGCATGCTAGAAATCCTGTGGAAAATTGGGTAGGATTCATCTTTTTAGTCCTGTAAGATAAATAAAAAGTGTTACTTAATGGCTGTTGATGAAATGAAATTTTTTTTGGTAAGAACATAAAATAAAAGGCAGTTATATTTTTAGTAGATTTCCATAACTTATGTTGACCTACCAAGCATATGAGTATCTTTCTTGAGAACTTGAATTACCCAATGACACCCTTTCTTAGTTGGAAATTATCTGATATAGCACAGACTAATACTCTAAAAAATTTCTTTTTGAGGCTTAATCACAACCAACTTGAGAAGAAGATTCAATCTCTTTGTTTGATGAGGAATTCCTAGAAGGACTTTATAGACTCCCAAGTTCCAACATACAGTAGGTATATAGACCTTTATATCAAGATTATGAATTAAATTCATTGCCAGAATGTGTTCAAGTGAGGGATAAGTTGAAGGTAATAGAAAATGTGATGCAAAGTAACACTAGGAGTAAACAATTAGAGGGGATATGGGTTAGAGCACCTTTAAAGGAGGATTGTGATAGGTTGTATAAATTAAAGGATTAGAATTGTTCAAATGAATGAGAATAGATAAGTAAAGAAAACCAGTGCAAACCAATAGAATGAGTTAGTAGAATGCTATGTGTGTGTGTGTGTGTGTGGCTGTGTGCTGATAAATTACGCATAAATTCAACTACCAAACTGTATGAAGCATAAAAATACTAGTAAAAACGTCTCAAATTGGTGGAAAATGGCCAGTAAAAGTAGTTAAAGCTTTAACTTGAAGATAACTAGATAATATACTGAAAAAAATTAAAATATTACAGTAAAGAAATAGAGAGCATGGAGGAAACAAAAAACACTTAAATGCTTGTAAGTAAAAATTGTCCTCAACCTGAGATATTCTATGACATGCTATTTCAAGCTCTTCTAAATTTTGAATATTGTTTGGTATAAAACTATGATGAATCTACACACAAGTGCATTATTTGTGCTATATGTTGTTCATTTAAAAATATGTTGATCATTTTAAAATTTTCTGTACAAAATGTTTTTTTTGTTTTTGGTAAATTAATTTTTAGGATGTCCAAAGTAGTTCAATTCAATTAAAGGAAGAATATTCTCTTCAGAACTTGATGAACTATTTACACATTTCACTCTCATGTTTATCACTTTGAATAGTATTGCAATTAATGGTCTTGCAGAAATATAGGTTAGTCAAATTACTTCTGCAAAATTTATTAGGCCATTTAAATTTGTATAAATAAGGTACTCTGGGACCTCTGAAACATTTTAATTTTCTTATTATTGCTGCAGAGTCTTATGTTACCTATATATTTGTTAGAAGTACAAAGATAAATTTGAAAACTGTGACAGCTTTAATTGAAAATGAAAGCCATATCTATGCCATAGTATCAGAAATAATTGCTAATAAACTCGACTTCTTTCATGTATTTTCTAGTCAACTTATCAGAGAACCCCAACTGCTAGCTTCTCATCACTGGTAAGTATTTATCATGGTCCCTTTCTGGGTTGTGTGGGTGCAGCACACATTTTAGTGCTGATTGACCCTCTTAAATCTGGCAGCTGCAGGACTTCAGGCTTGCAACTTGTAAGAATACCATTTTACTTTATTTCACTGTCTGTAATACCAGTAGTTACACTTCCTCCAAATATCACCATTTTGACCATTTTAGCCCTGGTCCCATGGGGGAGCATGGGAGCATCTATTACAGAAAAACTGGTGGTGCAGATGGTGGAATTTAGGGATTCAACCTGTATTTGGTTCCTTATGTTTATTGAATTCTCAAAATAATGTGTATGAGAAAAAAATGTGTAACTCAAACTATAATAAATGCAATACTCATAGAATAATTATTTGGGAGATTCAGTCTGCATTTCATTTCTTATCACTATCCAGTTCTAGAGATGATGTATGTAGAGTACATATTAGGAAAAGATCTTTAATTTGAACTAAATGCAATTCTAATGAAAAAAGCTACAAAATAGCCTTAATTGTAATTAGCAATCATGACAATAATTCAGTCAATTGATGGTATTACTCTGTCACCTATTATGTTTAAAAAATCAGAGAACATTTATGATATGTGAGGTCATAGGTAGACATACAATGGTTTTTAGAGCAGAAATATTGAATTTAAATACTTTAACATTCTTCCTAGTTATTCACATTTTATTTGTCAATCTACAGTATTTTTGTCTTGGGAAAGTTGGGTGTTGGAAATTGGCAACTCTTCAAACAAACGTTTGTCATGTTTAACTGCATGTCCTATGGGAGAACCTGCAAATTGTGGAATGCTCAGTATGTTATTTTTATATCACCTCTGTTCAGAAAGTGCCTCATACTCTGAAATGCACAAAACTCTGCCACCTCCTCCAAATTTCAGCCCATAAAATGTATTTTGTTTACATTTTAGTTGCTCATGTTTCGATTGGTTATATGATTAGTGCACTTTACTTATTTATACATATATTTTTCAAATTTTCAGAAATATAAATGAAATTAAGTTGACTACCCTGATTGGCAATAAAATAATAGTTTAAAAAGAAGAAGAATTTTCTGCATATCCTGGCATTGGTAGCCAAGTTCTTTTCTGTTATCTTTGTCGTGAGCAGCAGTTGTTGTCATCTTGGTTATGTCATCATGATCCTGTTACTCTTATGTGGCTTCCTCTTGGGCCAGTGACCTTCTAAGGCCTCATTCTTATAGTTTCAGTGTTTCTCTTGTCCATAAGGAGTCACAATGTTTGGTGTACTGGGTGCTAGCTCTTGCAGTGGGTGTTTGTTGGTGGTCTTAAATCTCATTGTAATTGTATAAGTGTTTCCCTCATTCTTCATTGTTGGTATGCTGCATGCTAGCTATTGCAGGCAGAATGTGTTTATTGATGATCTTTGAAATTTTGATCTGTAGTTTGATGGTTAGGTACTGCTTTGTTGTGTATTGGACTTAAAGAAATTGTAAAAATTGAATTTTCACAATTAAGCACTTGAAGTTTTTGATGGTGTGTAATGTTTTGGATATGAAATGCTTGATGAGGTAGTGGCTCTATTGTGTGTAAGCTTTGAAGCTGATGAAAATGACTGATGATTTATTTAACATGCTTGAAACTTGTTATATAAGAATAAATGCAAGGATAGGAACATTTATGTTTGTTTTGTGACCTTGCATTTTTTGTGTTTCTGTTACCCAGGAAAATTAAATTTTCTGACTTTTTTTGCCTCCTTGTTACCATTTCAAAAATTTATGAATTTATTCCTGCAAGTTTCACTTGCAACCATGCTACTTTGTGCTGGACTTGACAGGGCATCATTTTACCTAGCATAATTACTATTAATTATAACCAGCCACTAAATTTTGGACTTTTGAGCATACAATAATACTGAAACTTCATTCATGCCTGATGAGAACTCAACTGAGGCCATGGATGGAGTTCATGCTCTCAATCAGAGAGAGTAGGAGCTCCAGTCTTGTGAGAGAGACACAGTTAGTGGCACGGTTTATTGTGTAAAAACAGATTAGGTTTTATGTGTTTACTGATTCTCATTATTTTCAAGTGTATCCAGTTTTTGCTTTAATCTCTTTGTTTTGTTAAATTAAAAATCTATCAATATTAGCAGCATGGGTTCATGTTTGTGTGAATCGCGTTATTGCATTCGGAAGAGATATGTGTGCCGCAGATATTACAGTGAGTTAGATTTGTTTCTGTTTATTTTTTATGCTTGTTGTTCATGCAAAAATTTGAAAGTAAACTTATTTTGAGTTGAATTTATCTCCTTGAGTAGTCTGTAAGTATTCATATATATTGGTAATTGATTTACTATTTGATTCAGCAGCATGTTAAAGTATTCAAGATAGAGGAATCTCCACTGTTATAATATTTATGTTGTGTGTATTTATACATATATATATATAATATATATATAACTAATATATATTTCTATATATATATATATATATATATATAATTTCTTTGACTAACACTTTTCATTGGCTGCCGTAGAGACTATTACTGTGAGCAGTTCTGAGTGCAACAGCATATAGATAGGATACCAAGCATCATGTTGTAAATTAATGTAATCTATAGGAGGCTCAATCTCTAATTTAATAGAATATGACATGATGCCATTTTGGTTAACATAATGTTTTGATGAATAATTAACTTCAAAGGACATTACAAGAAGCATCTTCAGTAAACAAATCTATTCATTTTAAGAGTAAACTGTGGTCAATCCTGTAATTTTCATCAGGGCATATATACTAGTGAATAATAGTTACAACTAACCAATATTTGTTACATGTTTTTGTTTGGGTACTGGTTCAGTTATATTTGAGTACTTGAAGATTTCATGCTAAATTTTCTTATTGTGATTTGCTCAGTGAACATGAGTGCTGATTGAAAATTGATTTGGTAGTACCGTACTGTTGCAATTATGGCAACAGTACTCTTTAACTTATCACATATAAGCTTTATAAGCCACAATACTCTTAATAAGAGCATTACCACATATTACAAAGTGTTAACTGAAAATTTTGCTAACCTTACAAAAAATTGTTCTTAATTTGAGAATGATTTCTTTGCCATTATAAAATTTTCAAAAATCCTGAATATTTTTGAGCATCTCTTAGCTTGAACTTGGTAAATGAAAGAAGTCTTTAAGTGGCTTTTTGTCTATTAATTGAATGATTTAGCACTTTTTATTGTTGACCACTTGAATATTTTTATACTTTAATTTAGTGGGCTCAGTACTGCTGCTCTGCTCTCTGTGTTACTGCTAGATTCACTAGTTTATTTTATATTAAATAAAAGTTCCAATCATTCAAATAAAGACTAACTAGTTTTTATATTTAATATGAAAAAAAGATTATCATTTATTATAATGAGAGAAACAGTTTGATTTTGTGAGTGCTTTTTAACATTTTGGTAATCACGTGCCAATCAATAATGTTGATCTATTGCTGTTGTCTGTGTTTATAGATATCTTTGTGCTTGCGACTGTACACATTTCAACCACATGAAATCTAGGATGTTAAATACATTTAACCAAGTCCAGTTGTAATTAAATGGTGCTGCTTGTTGGTAATGTAAAGTACAGTTTCAAACTTCCCATTTTCAATGTTGCACTAGATCTCTCCTGTGAGAATCTTGTATCTGAAAGCTAACTTTTATAGCTGTTCTCTACTGAGGCTTTAACTTGCTAAAATATGTTAATTTTTTCTTTAGTATTTGAATATCATTTTAACTTATTTGAGGTAGTCCGTGCAAGCATGTTTATCATTTTGTCTTAGACATTTCCTTTGAAATTATATTTATCAAGTTCAGTTACTTTTTGGGAGAAAACAACTGAGTTATTTGATGTTATTTTTTGACAAGCTATAATTTATTTACTTTTTATGTAGTTTTTAGTATGAATTACCCTTGGTGTACAGTGTCTTTGTTATGGATGAATCTTGACCTTTTCCTTGTGCGCAGGATGGGGACGAGGTGTCATCATGGGTGGGATGCTCTCATCCTTCTTCCAGTCGAGTTCTGCTCTGCTGTCCTCTGGTAACCACAGAGCAGTGTCTGAGAACACCAAGAAGAACATCAGAACGGTTTTTGATGCACTAAGGGCCAACCCCAGAGTGACGGTGCTGAGATTAGAAGGGCTTCTCACCACCATACCTAAGGTAAGCTGCTGTTCATGGGTACAGTCCCACATGAAGTATTGGTGGGTCTTGATTTGATCTATTTGTTTTAGGGAATTTTGGTTATTGAATTAGTTTTTCTTGTAGCTGAGGCTCATTCCATTTAGAAAATTTTGTTCTTGCTTACTTTTTAGGAACTTATAAAATTTGTAAGAAGTTAAGTTACTGTGATGATGTTCTGATTATTGACTACTCGGTCTAAGTACACTGCCTCATCAATGATTAACTATGTGACAGGCAATACCTGTCCTTGGACAGTAAAATTATAAATAATTGTTGAAAATTATAAATTTTGTAGTGTGGAAGTTAAACTGGGATGTGGGAAATGAGGCAAACTTCAACATAATTTCCTAATTTGGATTGATGGAATGCAATACCTCTTCACTTGAGTTTGTGAAGTCTTTGATGATATATGGCTGGATATGTATATGTACATTCTAGATATTATGCAGAAATGCTGAAATGATATGTCAAGTATTGTATATACCTGATACATAATTGCTATTAAAAACTTGAAAGTGAAGGTAACTGCACTCATTGAAAATAGTTTTACTATACCTGAGACTTTATTGAGAGAGGGGCTATATGCAATAATATGGTTAAAAACAGTGAATCAAATCTAAACGTTTCAGAGACCAGCTTTATCCTCAGTTAGTCAATGGTCTGAAACATTTAGATTTGACTCACTGTATTCAATTACCTTATTGCATTTAGCCCCACTTCAATTAAGTCTCTATTAGAGTAAAATTTTCACTGTGTGCAGATCTTTGCCTTCTAATTTTTAATGAACATCCGACTGAAGAAAAGTGACTTTATTCAGTAGTATGTTATTGCTCATATAAATATATGTTGTAGTTTTTTACCTCTAATCAGACAATTTTTCTTCAATGTGCTCCTGATACTTTGACAAAGCAATTTTATGTTGAGTATATTGTCTGTTATTTATCACCCATTTGTTTCACAGATGACAGTTTGGTCTGAACTTTTTGAAGTGTCTGATCTAATACGGCCTTTAAATATGGCACATTCTTATCAGTAGCCTTTCTTGGAATAGTTATTCACAGCTGCATGGGCACTTACAAATGTATTGGTTGAAGATCACCCGATAACTTTCATTGCTTCGAGGTTCTCAGTAGTTGATGTATGAAATTCCAACTGTAAGAATTTTCTGTCTGCTGTCTCATGTTTTTGTTGTGTGGCAAAGTGCCCTAAAGTTGAGCCCTGGAAAATATAGCTTTTTGTAAGGATGTTGTGATCACTTCTTATGAATTTCATAGTGTTTTTTTTTTCATACATATCTTGCATTAGGAATCATTGAATATGTGTGTGAATAAATGCAGGGGTCAAGAAAGATGATTTTAATTTGCTTGTTGTATTTTACTTTCAGTATTTGGAAGTTCATTTCTTTGAAAAATTTGACATGCTAGTAGACATTACTGTGTATTATCCAAGTAATAATTTTTCAGTGTATATTTTTAGTGCAAACTTTCTCATAGAAAAATTTGAACAATTACATAATATAGATATTGCTACTCTATTCTATTCACCTGCTGAGTGCTGCTTCATTATCATTGCACCTAATTTCTCGTTCCAACATGCACATATATTGCAATAAATTTACTTGGGGGGCTTAAATTCTCCTACACTCATTTAAATATTGCAGCAAATGTAATAGTGCATCAAGTTTCTCTGCATGTGGACATATATTTGCTGCCATGCTTCATTTCTCGGATGCAAAATGCAGCAACTATGATCCTTGCCTAGTTTGCCATACATGCACTGTGCAGGGAGCTACACATTTCAACCACTAATATCTCGCTCATTCTCTTGCGTGTCTACACCAAATGCTCAGAATGAAAATGTGCTCTACGTCTACAACGAGGAGGGCTACAACCTGCTCCAGAAGGTGGTGGGCATCAACAACGTAGAGATGGTGCGCTGGGTGCTGACGCGCAATGTGGACGTCAACAGGGGCGTGTGCTCCCTGCCTCTGCACATTGCCTGCCTCAGGGGGTGCGTCCTTAGTTTCATAACCGGCTGCATTGCCCAAACCTGAGATTTTGTCTTTCAGCAACTCCTGTATTTCGGAAATAATTTTTCCATTATAGAGGCTCCAAAAGTCCTCCAAGGAACAGATGATGAAGTTATAGAAATGATAGAAAATGGAGGGGTTTTAGATTGCTTCCAGAACGTTCGTGGTCTGGAATTTCTCTTGGTCCAGCAAGACTTAGATCCAGAAATTGCCCTAATTGAAAGGTTGAACCTGTACTTGACTGTTTTTCTGTCAATACCTAGTAATCTTCTACAGTTTTCTTCCTCTAGTTAATAATGCTGTACAGTTTCTTTACCCTACTTCTTCATGTTTCCACCGTTTCATCTCCCATTTGATAATGTACTCACAGTTTTCTTCCCCATTTAAATAGGTAACATTTCTACTGTTTCCTTCTCCAACTTAATAATTTTCTCACAGTTCCCTGCCCCGACTCCATATTGTTCACAAATCCCCTCCAAAATAGCACTCTCCACCACCTGTCCAGCCCCCAAACTCAGACCGCGTGTCACAGGTTTGAGGAGAGCGTGGAGGTGCTGCTGCGGGCAGGCGCGCGCACCGACGTAGAGGCGCGCATGTGCTGGCCGGGGCCGCACAACCAGAACTGCGAGCAGCGCGCCAAGTACAGTAAGCATTCGGCAACTTTTATAGTCCTCGTCTATATTCTGGAGATTTGATGCTCTTTCTCTCATTATACCGAGATGGATGGAATTGTTTTTTGACAGTGGAAATAGTCTGGGTTGCTGTTTGTATTTCGTTGTTCAAGAATTAGATGAAAATTCAAAAGGTTTTGTGTGTCATATCTGTCGCACCAATGTAACGTATAGCAGTGAGTTTTGGAACATAATAAGATTTTTGTCAGTTTTTTGTTGAATACTGTTCCTTAATTTCCAGCCTCTTGTTTTTCAGTCTTGTAAAAGGTTCCTTTTTGCTTTCCTGTTCTCATTAAGGCGGTCTTAGTGCCTTACCAGTGTCTGATTTTCGACTTATTTGTTTCTAGGTTCTTCAGTTTTATCAGCACAAAGGGATATGCATATATATGTCTCCAAGTATCCTTTTCGAGGTTTTGTGTCCATGTCTTTTTATGGAGCAAATGGATCACTGTCTTTATGAAGCTGGCAGCAACATATGAGCTCGTGTGATATGCTTTCATCACGTTCAAGTTTTTTGAAATTTGAAGTCGAGAGCCATCATTATCATGACAGTTGCACGTGTCAGGTAATTTTGGGCACCAGGAATTGAGGGTCTGTTGAGGTCGTTATTTATTTGCAGGCTCTCCAGACGTGGCCCCTCAGTGCGACCGCTCCAGCGACAAGTTCAAGAATGCAATTTATTATGCCATTGATGGTGACCAGGTGAGTGTTGGTAACATTTTGTGATGGTGACCAGGTGAGTGTTGGTAACATTTTGTCATGGTGACCAGGTGAGTGTTGGTAACATTTTGTCATGGTGACCAAGTGAGTGTTGGTAACATTTTGTCATGGTGACCAGGTGAGTGTTGGTGACATTTTGTCATGGTGATCAGGTGAGTGTTGGTAACATTTTGTCAAGGTGACCAGGTGAGTGTTGTTAAACATTTCATGTATGGTAACCAAATGAGTATCACTAAAATTTCAAGTATTTGCAATACTGACTTGGTATGGTGACCAAGTTAGTGTTGTCATTTCACTGATTGCGACTAGGTGAGTATTTTTATCATATCTTAAATTGTGATTATGCGAGTATTTTTATTTTTTAGATGATGACCAAGAGGGAATAGTATTATAATATGTATGGTAACATCAGTATTCTAGTATTATTTGCATGATGAGCTGATGAATTGTATCATTCCATGGGTTATGACCAGGTAAGCTGTAAGCTGTGATTGTTGGCGTGATTTGAATTGTTTCTTTTTCGTCCAAAGTGACCAGATGAATATAAATATGAGAATAAAGTAAGTCTAAATAGAAAATTTTTTTTTGGCAATTTTGTTGATGATGACCTGATGGAAGCTCTGACTGTTTTTATTCCAAGTGCTCAATATATTTTTGGTTTACTCCCACTATAGTGTTGTGATTTCACCCATTGCTGTCGACACTCTCTAAAGCAGACCGATTTTGGTGTTAATCCTTTACAGACTTTACTATTCCTTTAGGTGATGAGGCTGGATTCTGCATGTTACAAAAAGCTATCAGCACCCTAAATGATGTGGCCTTTGCAATTGACCTAAAGAGTGAAGGGTTTATTGTGAAGAATTCTTTTCTTCTATCAGTAGAAATTGTGCAATTGATTTTAAGCCTGTGTGTAGCTCTGTTAGATATTTTAAATGTTCAATTTTTTGAATCCTGATTTAGTAGAGATGGAAGAAGTTACTTCAAGGGGGATTCTGGGGGGAAGGGGGGGGTGCCACGTGTGTTGTATAAGAATTTCATGGTGTGTGAAACTTCAATTTGTTGAACAAAGCCAACGACGAAGTGAGAGGTGTCAAGTCAACGTGAGGATATTTTGAAGTTATGATACCTCACTGAACGATCGGTTAGGCAGCCATACGACAAAAATTACTCTGCAAATTTGAAGTGTGGTTTAGAGTATATCATTATCAAAGTTATTTGAATGTCTAAATCCTCTTACCAGATTTAAATTCCAGTAAATATGAGTGATATGCTATTGAAACCTTATTTTAAACATCCAAATCGCCGTGTACATATCAAGTCTTGCTAGTACAAGACCTTCACAAACATTTCTTCACATGTCCAAAATCAACTACGACTGATCATATTTCCACAGGTGAACATCCTGAGTTTGCTAACCCAGCAGAACGACGAGCACTGGCTGCCGTGGCACCAGAAGACGCCGCTGCTGCACCTCGCCTGTGAACGCGGCGCCTGGAGCTGCGTCAAGCACCTCACTGCTGAGAGGTGCGGTCTGACTTCACTCTTGCCTCATGCCAACTCCTGCCCCAGTGTGCTGCTACGGGTGTTTTATTGTAGTCTGATTTGGCTGAAATGAATGGTGTCTGCTTTAGACTCCCGCGTCTAGTCCACCCTGTGCATCATGTTGCATTCTGATCTATGAAATGATTGGCCATGGGGAACAGTTGAAGGTTTTATAGGTGTGTGTGTGTGTCTATTTGTGTGTGNTGGGGAACAGTTGAAGGTTTTATAGGTGTGTGTGTGTCTATTTGTGTGTGTGTGTCTATTTGTAAGTGTGTCTATTTGCATGTGTGTGTCTTTTTGTATGTGTGTGTCTATTTGTATGTTTGGGAGCAAGTTTTGCCCTCCCAGCTCAAGCTTTTTGGCGTAGGAGTAGTCGTGTGTCTTTACAGTAGAAGTTAGGTCGTGTTCCGAGTGTTGTCGAATTCATCTGACGCTTTCTGTCATGGAATACCGACACCAGCAACAGTGTCAGATGTACGTGCAGGGCAGCTTACGTCCTGACTCGAATGGGGCTAGTTAGTGACTCTAATCGGGCCAGTTAGTGACTCGAATGGGGCTAGTTAGTGACTCGAATCGGGCTTGTTAGTGACTCGAATCGGGCTAGTTAGTGACTCGAATCGGGCTAGTTAGTGACTTGGAACCTACTAATTCCAGACTCGGAGTTTACTATCTCCCGATTCAAATGCTACTACATAGTTTCTGGCTCGACTAGAGCTGCGCGATCACTTGTAATATTCGAGTTTTAATGTTTAATTGGTAATGGTATGGTGGAATTTACTATTCAAATTCCTTGGGTGGGGAGGTACATGCATTTGTGAACAGGCATTGTGTGTTCTTGAAAAGTTATTTTTTCTGTGTGTGCTTATGGTAGCGGTGGCCTGTGAGTGCTAATTTCACTGTATGGTGCGATATCTCTTGCATTTTTTTTTCTACTTTCAGCCTCTCACTTTGTCGTTTTTTGCTTAATTTAAATCACTTTTCCTCGAGGATACATTCGTGATTTTATGCTAAATCTACGCATTAGTGGAATATTTCTATAAGAAACATCTTGTGTAAACCTTAGTAGCTTCAGTATATTCATGCATGCCTTACTGGTGATCGACCTCTCAGGGGGCATAGGATAGGCATTCTCGGGGGGCCCTGTTAGGCTGCCTCAGCTATAGTTAGGCCTTGGGGACTTCCGTGTTTCGTTCCCATTTTGTTTCTTTTAATATTCATGCCTTATTCGCTATCTCTTCTTTGCATTATCTTCTTCCTTCTCAACTTGTTGTTTCTATGCGTAGAGAGTCCGGTGTGGGAACACACCTGTGCATAGATTCCACGTTTTCTAAAGTTCATACTAAGTGGTCCCTTCTCTTTTCTTTCTTTGGATATCATTTCATGTGGGTATGTACCTCGGCCTTCCGTGTTATCGTGGGCTCGCTTTACTG
>VOMN01130781.1:0-13148 GCA_014899125.1 Orchestia grillus | reverse complement strand
TTATCGATTATCGATCGATAATTTATCGCCGATAATGCCCATCACTGCTCGTAGTCTGAACAAATGACGAATTACATTCGTATACATCGCAACGCCTAATTCATTATTCGCGATGCTAAACGCCTAAAAATATATGTAGATTCACTTCCATATCCAGTCCGATGCTTGTTTAGAATTGACAGATTAGCCAGGTAGTTCAACACAGTAGAATTGCCAGATTTGCCAGGTACTGTGTTAATAGTAACAAAGCCTTCACGAGGTTCGTCTTGCATAATTTCACTGAAAATCGCTCGTGTTGGGACTCAGTGTCATTATCTACTATTTTTGTTTCTATTCCCTCATATGGTGAATAAATTATCATTTTACAGCCGTTGAACATACTATTAATTTAACATCATAAACACTCTTGTACTTGGATGTACTTGGAGAAGTTTCGGCCGTCCCGCCGAGGCCACACTGGGGTGCCGCCGCTTCCCCTCAGCCAAGTCATTTAAATGCATTCATGCTGTCTAATACTGCATTTGCTTACGTTTACCTTTCAAATCACGTTTACGCTCACCGTAGCGTGGATCCTGTTCTCCAATTCGATTCTGAATATTTTTATATTCTATGGCTCTCTCATTTGAAGGTTAAATGAACGAACCCAACGCTTCCTTGTCTACTTAAGGAACTCGTTGCGTCGCTTTTGCTCATTAGCGTCACGTGAGTTGTATTGATAAAGTGTCAAGCAATGAAGCCCTCGTGTGTACTCGTGGTAGAAGCGCAGAGATATTCATTCATTCACAGCTTCCACGCTTTAGCGCTCGCAATAACTCCTTGTAAAAGTTCAAGAAAGTATCTTAATTTAGAAATTTACATGCTGAATGATGGCAGGCTAGGAAATATTTTACTTTTCAATACATCAAGATAGTCGTGGAATTAAAGTGCATGACTTTATAGTGTAAATTACTAATTTACCATGGAATCATCATGAGGTTTCGCTACGGACGTTTCTAAGCTCAAAAAATTAATTGCGCGACTACAAAACGTCCCAGATATTTGGCATTCACTTTAAATTTGATCAAAAGCTTCAAAAGTAACAATGATCTCACGATATATAAGTAAACGCACACAATTATCAAAGATTTCTTAGTGGAGTTGTACTGCATTCGAGTTTCGAAAAGTTTTAACAAAACATATTCGAACGCTTCGAAAGTCATCGATCTGAGGCCTTGATAGTCTATAGGTTAAAGTGGTATATCCCGTTCAAAAGCAATTTTGTTCAATCTAACATTTCCTTACCGCCGCAAATTATCATTAATAATAGATGAACTTCGCATTCACTACTCGGCAGCGCTTGCGCAAATTCTTCAATGTCGAGCCCGAGTCACATAAAAAAATCGTCTAATTTGTCTCATTACGAGTCTAGAATCACATCCACTAATCGCGGTCTGTAACGCATGTGGAAATTTCGTATTTTAGAAATGCTGTCCGTCAGCTACTGTCCGCAGCAGAAAATTATATCTCTGCAGTGCCGTTGCTATCATGAAGCCATGGTAATGAAGGCACACTCTATTCTCGAAAAAATTATGGGAAGTTTTACTCATACACGGAAACTGCTTATTTATCCGACTTAAATTAGGCAGGAAATCGAAAGCTTTTTCTCTTCCATTGAACTCGATGCGCTTAATGTGAACGTCATTCTTTTATTACTCCATTAAGGTTACTTAATGCCATGCCCTCCGTTCGATAAGTGCGCTCACGTGCCATTCGTATCCACAGTACAGAAGCTGCAATTTTTTCTTTTCTGCTGACCAATTAAAATCCTTCGGATCTAATCAGTACGGTTACACGCGGCCACCAAGGCAGACCTCCCTGAATTTCAATAATTCCTCAGCTCTCAAAATCTCTTTACTCTGAGCGCACTTTTGAAAAAAAAAAACATCTCATTACGGCTGAGCCACCTCTTATTTATCTTTTTGCGATGACGGCTCATTTCTAAAATAACGGCTTTTTCCGAAGCGAGGAAGTCGATTTATCTCACCGCAAAACCACACCAGACGCCGAGTCTTTGATTACAGAGGCACCATGCCTCTTCTTATTGATGTCTCCCTTAAACCAATATAGTTTTTCTTCGGAAAATTACGAGGGTGGCGAAAAATAAATGTGTCCAGCTTCTGTACAGACGGCACACCGGTCTCTCCGCCACTCCGTCAGGAGTATGATACTTCAACCTTCTTTCAGCCGTTAATTTAGGACTATTCAAACCTCACTTTTTATATTTATTCGTCCATCCATACATACATCCACGCACAACACATATACATTCAAACACACATTCACACCACATACACACTCACACACACATACACATTCACACACACATAGATATCCTTCCGTTGCTGGTTAGAACAATTGGGCTAGTTATGACAGAGGCCTACACGCCTAGAAAAAATACCTGTCTGGGATTGAATAATTTCGCGCCAGCGTGGATGGCAGACCACCCTACGAGCGCTCGTAGACTTAGCAGGACTCAAATTATACGCGAGAAATCAATTGAGTTAGGCACCAGCGCTGTCATTACTCGGAGTATCGAATAGATCGAAATCCCGATTTATTCCGGGAAGTCGTCTCTGCAAGAGCAGGAAAGTTGAAATTCATATAATTAGGTCGTCATCTTCTCATTTCTGAGAACTGGCAATGAATGAAACCTTTTTTTCTCATTTGAAAAGAGAAGGTTAGAAAATTAGACTGGTCGCTTGTTATATCCATTTCTTTAAGGGACTGATAACATTCGATTTTTCTTGTATGAATTTTTGTAATGCATTACAAGTGTATTTTGCTTGTACGTGTATGAGCAACAATTGTAGCGCTGCACGAAACTAAACCATAGAGTTAACTGGCTCTGGACACATCATCAGTACAAAAACTTTCATGCGATATGGTGTAAATGATTTGTTCTGGAGGCGTACACCTTTTGCACAGCAACTTTACCTCAAAAAGTGCGCTTTTGTAATTAACTATGTGATTTTCGCTGTCAAGATAACTTTGTAAAATGATGGCCAAGTTTTTACTAAAGAAAACACCTAACTGCTCAAAAGCCGCCTACTGTTGTAATAATTTTTCCTGAAAGTATTTCTTCCAAAATACTGCGTTAGTAGTCCGTTTGATATCCTGCTGCAGCAGTTGTGTCATCTTCCATCTATAACTTCTGCAACCAAGTGTCCTCTTCCACTGACGTATGTACATCTGCTGCATCAACATCAACGGCAAAGTTTAGCCGACCATGGCTACCCAGCCTCACTCATGGCGTGACGATTGTTGATGACCTGAAAAGTCGACGAGTTTGGGCGTCTTCCAGGCTCTTGCTGCCTTGCAGTAGCTGCTGACTGTATAGATTTGTGTCTCCTGGAGCTCCGGAGATTGAGGCTGTTATGTTCTTTGCAAATAACTTGGATAAAATAGAAATATATCCAAAATTCCTGAAAAAAGATGACATTGTTTCTATCGTTACAACGACGCCAAAATATATACCCCATAGTACTGATAAAACCTACGCCGTCAAATGCCAGCAACTCTAACCGCTACAGCCCAATACCGCAACCATGGGACCACTTTAATCGACATTTGTGGGTGCCTCATCGACCACCAATATGATTTAAATGAGAATAAAAGCAGCACATACCCAGGCTGATCACACGTCATAAGACACCATAATCAATTAGGAACAATATTTCGTCAATCTGTATCATTTTGCTGATAATTGGCAGCCAACGAAAGAATGACAAGTAGCTAGGGGCAAAATCCATTCATGTTTGCAGAGGCAGTGGGTGATTTTATACAGATTTACTTCGGTCCACTCCAGTGTGCTAGTGTGTCTGACATCCAGCATGTTCCATAGCCATAGTCAGTCAGTAAGACTGACTTCGAAGTTCATCAATTGAATTGAACTGGTCTTTATCAAGTGAACGTTCACTCTCCAGCATGTCCACCAATTTTCTTCCTAAAAACGCCTCGGAAAAGAACAGAGGATTGGTCGAGCAGCGCATTGAAGTCTCCTTAGTGTCGCTACACTGGAGCTTCAAAATCAATCCAAAAAGAACACCATCCCCGTACTTGTTTCATTGATCTCGCAAAAATCAGGGACACAAATACAGAAATTTTTATTCCATACGCTAAGATGTAGCTGGAGGAGTAGTACCAATATTTCCTATTTTTTGCGAGACTGTGATCAAAATAAAGTAGCGGCGGGCAATCCGTCATCGTAAGTTCTGTATCTCTGAAGCTGCAATTGATATTTGAACGACAGTCTTGATTACCCTGTCGAGTATTTCCTACGGCTATAGTACCATTTGATCGTCCTATAATGTCCTCTCTATTGGTTTCTGTACAAAATAACTAGAATTATAATCCTAAATTCCGTTCGGTCTGTGGCATTCTTTTCAGGCATTTATTTATTCTTCACATCGGGATTAGTAATATGTTTCCAGTAACGCATATCCCTCGGACAGGCATCGCAATTAAAACCAGATACGTAGGAAAAATTATACTTTTCACTCATGGGTATGTTCAATTTATCCAACAAAATCCCTTTTGAAGACCAGTCCTTCACGTTAGACGTCAAGTTGTCCAGTGGCAAGACATTTCAAAAAATAACATCACAAGTCTGGTTTCCAAGATATACTAGCGTAGGATTGATACCACAAAATAGAAGTGCACAATTGTTGGCAAACAATTTGTACAATTTTCAAGAAAGTTCTACTATTTAGCACAGCTGATCTTCTCACGTGTGAGTCGCGCAGCAGTACTCGACTGGTGGTGGTGGGGTGGTGTGGTGGTGTGGTGATGTGGTGGTGCAGCTGTGTGGGTCTGGAGGTCTGCGGTGCCTGGCTGACCGCAGCGGGTTGGTTTGTGTGTTATGTGTTGTGTTGTTTTGTTGTTGTATGTTACGTGTTACGGATTTTGTTGTGTTGTCATTGTTTTAGGATGTCATGGTTGTCATAGTTGTGTTGTCATGGTTTCATCGTGTGTTGTGTTATTTTGTTTTGTGTGTTCTGTTGGCATTGTGTATTATGTGTTGTGTTGGTGTTGAGTGTAGTTTTTTATGTGTTGTGTTGTCTTATGAATTGTGTGTAATGTGTCTTGTTGTGTTGGTGTAGTGTGGGGTGTGTTGTGTTGGCGCTAAATGTTGTGTTATTGTTATGTGTTCTTTTAGTGTTATGTGGTATAGTGTTCATTGGGGGTTGTGCGTTGTACTGATTTGTGTGTGCGTGCTATGTGCTGTACTTGAGCTAACGATGTGAAATCTTCAGTATAAAATTAAATTTCATCAACGCTGGGAAATAAATTCAGTATATTAAATATCTACGTGGTAACTTCATTCAGTAACTTAAAGCCATGCAGCACCCAGGAATTATTTTAGTATAGTAAAGTCTTGCAAAACACAGTATTTAATTCACTTAATTAAATGCCTGTAGTACACGGCAATTAATTCAGTTAATTAAAGTCCTGCAGTACACGAGAATTAATTAAGTAAATTAAAGTCCTGCGGTACATGGGGATTAATTCAGTAAAATAAAGTCCTGCACTGCTGTGGAAGTGATTCAGTTTATTAAAATTCTGCAATGCACGGGTATTAAATCAGTTTAAATTCCGCAATGCTTAGGATTGCTTCAAATTTAGATATTATTCCTTGTAGACTTTAGTTCGAAGAGACTAAATGTGACTACCCAAATAACAAAAACTGAATGGGCATTACGAACACAATTTCATTTTAACTAACAAAACTTGATACCTCTTACGAATGGTCTGACTAATGTTTCAAAAAACTAACTAACGCGCAACTTAACATATTAATTTCAAATACCTCGATTTGGCACGTAAACATATAACTATTTAATCTTAAATAACACTTCTCTTATTAACATATTACAGGAAATCTTAATCACAAAATAAACTAAGGTGCAAAAGCTGGTTGAAACATCGAAGCAAAATGAAATTATTTACAAAACAAGGTTCTCGAGTGATAGCTACGCTCATCATCAGTGTCTAAGAAAACAAAACAAAAAATAGATGCACAGATTTTCATAGAAGTGGAATGCAATATTATGAAAATACAACACAAACAATAAAAATGAGCCTACTGTAGTATACAAATATTTTAGAAAGTAAGTTAATATTTCAAGAGGGGTTGAACAGGTGATGCCTTTCAAGAAAGGTCTGTGTTCGTGAATCAAAATGCTTCCTAATGTTTTATAAATCATAAGTAGATGTGGATGTTAAAATTTTGAAATTTTCGTTTAATATAGGATGGTTCGAACGAAGTGTATGATCGCTTATATCGCTTTTGAACGGACACACTGAAAGTGTTCCAGTTCGAGGTGAGATCCTCTTGTGTTCCTCAACGCGCGTGTGCAGGTGACGCTTAGTCTCCCCACAGTAGGTGGCATCACACTGGCCACACGAATACCCATACACAAAGGTACTGCTAACGCAGTCAGGGATACGATACTTGCTACGGAATGGACTGCCTATAGTGAAATTGTTGGAATACTTACAGTGTGTCCTCCCAATGGCAATATAAACGATCATACACTTCCCTCGAACCATCTTATATTAAACAAGAATTTTGAATTTTCAACACCTACATCTACACAACCCATGATTTAAGAACATTAGTACCTTTATTAATTTCAACGCAGCTGACATACAGTACATCGTTGGGTTTTCAATGCCTTATAACGGTTGACGCGTGAGGGATGTGAGGAATGTAAGGTTTAAGTTTCCTATTCCAAGGGAAACACTCCGTGGTTCCATGATAATTAATCAGTTTCTTCAACGAAAAGTCACTGGTTACCGTGAACGCATCACGGTAACCAGTGTGACATGGTACCCACCAATACTGTAAATTAAACCCCTACGAAAGTTCTTTATTAAAGTCCTTCGATTCATAGGCCCAGACCGCTATTGAACGACAGCACCTGTTCAACTCCACTCAATATACGAAGTTAGCTTCAAAAATATTTGTGCTCTAAACAGGATTATTCTTTTATTTCATTTTTTGAATTGTAATTTAAGAATGTTGCATTACATTCGTATGTAAATCTATAAGGATATTATCTTCTTCTTGTCTCAGATTTTGATGATGAGTGTAGTTATCACTCGAGAGCTCTATTTTAAATAAAGACTTTTATTTGAACTCAATGTTTCTGCCTGCCTTTGTCATTTGGTTGAATGTGTATTACTCCCATGTATACAGGGTGTAAGGAAAAAGAGGTACAATATTTTACACCTTTCAGAAAGTAGGAATCTAAATACTTTCGCCTCAACGAAGTTTTCAAAAATAAATTGTTTGTGAGATGTTGATGAAAACGTTTAGACCGGTTAGTTCTAGATTGTTCCAGATCAAGCTGTAAGGTAACTTCTTCCTTGCCTACTTGTTGCTGTTCATTCTCTATCGGAATACGGGGCTGGCAACATGAACCGCTTAAGAAACGTAGAAATGGTAGCCATGGACCTTGCTTAATAAATGCACCTTAACGACCCATAACATGAATTAAGCTACCAAAAATACTAGTAAGCCTCCTCTTAATTATTGGACAAGACCCGGGGGCATAATTAATTAAATCAGGTGAGGCGCGGCGAGCGCGTTAGTCTCCGAGCTATTTTTTTTGTGGTCGTAATGAGCCCATCGTCAGAAACTCTGTCAAAATTAGTAATCGATTCTCCTTCCCAAAAATTCTCCACTACATTCATAATGAAACACACTCACGTAACTGGGAAGCATGTAGAATGGAAATTGGCGACAGGAAAGCCCCGAGGGGCCCATTCATGGGCTTCTACCCCTACAGCACGGCGCCGTGGTATATTTCCTAGCATCGACTTTACTTATATTTTATCAATAAAATTCACAGTGCACTTTTAATGAATATCAAAGCCTTTCATTTATTGCTTGACTGGAAGTACACAGGCATCCAGTCTAGCGGCAAGATAATGAAATAGTTCTGATCTCTGTGCTGTGTAGCACGGGCTTTGCCAGCGCTGGAAAGATCACTTTAGAGCTCATCAAATAAGAACAAATTATAGTTGTTTCTTAAAAAGCATCGTTATCAGATACTCAAAATAGCAAAATATCAACGTGCGTGCTTCGTGCGTTTTATATAACAGCGTTCGAAACAAAGATGATTACGATTGTTGTTCTAGATTTTTTGCTAACAGTGCGTTTTTCCAATAAATATATTATCTAGACTCGATGTTAGAGAAATATTGAAGCCCGGTACATTTATATTTTTGCTTGCACTTGA
Organism: Orchestia grillus; assembly: GCA_014899125.1. NCBI lineage: Eukaryota > Metazoa > Arthropoda > Malacostraca > Amphipoda > Talitridae > Orchestia > Orchestia grillus. The sequence goes on along the minus strand of VOMN01130781.1, from coordinate 4,866 downwards.
CTGTGATTGAAAGCAACACTAAAAATTTGTTCCTGATTTATTCCTGCCGACAACAGTTATAAATCATTATGAAACGTTCGAATATTTTTCGCAGTTATAGCGACGATCATCTCGCAAGCATCTCCACAAGCTAAGTAAATCACACGTAACTTCTCTTCTATTGATAAACACACATTAAGATAACACATGGACGATTAAATCAGTCGGTGCAACAATGGGCTAGAGTTTTTCTACTCAGTCATTATTGATCATATTGTATTTTGGAGCGGAGAGCATTTGCCCATTCATGGCAAGAGACTTCCACGTGAGTGGAGTTATGTTATGTGTCGTGATGTTCAGGACGCACTTCGCTCTCACCACTCATTAGGCCTTTTGGAATAGACATTCGTTGGTTACGGTATTCTACATTTCATTCACACGATGAACACACTGCGCGTCTCTGATGTATTGCCGTAGCAATTTTTTAATCTTGAGGAAAAACCTAAAATCATTTGATACGTATATCCAGTTCGAAAATACCGGAAGTGTTAATTTACTATCGATCTGCGGAAAATTAATTACGAAATTACCTATCAAACGAAACTATTTTCAACATCATCACCTTAATTTAAGTGATTGGTGAAGCGCTGTTCATGTGTAATAATAGGCTGCCTTGCGGAAAAGCGACTTCAAGTGTTCTTAATACATAAACCATGAATAAATATTAAATGAGTTCAAAAATACAAGTACTAAGCGGAGATCTAGATCTTAAGTTTTCTGTACTTCTGAAAAGAACACTGCTAAAATTTATTTTACATATTTTACGGAACCTTTTGATACTTTCAGAATTCCACTCAAAATTTCACGAGTAACGAATTTGAACGGAAACTACATTTCATTAAGCCTTTAGGAGTGCGGCCGCCTTTCAGCCTGGAAGGCCTCGGAAAGCCTCTGCAAAACATGGTCCATTTATAGGCCTGCCATACCCATGATTTCCTTAATTACTAGGTAATAAATAATTCTTGCGTTGATTCTTATGGTGAGTTGTTAATTTTTACAATAAGGTAGTACATCATAATGTGGACCAACACCAGGAAAAAATTATGCTAACAAGCCATCATCCTGATCCCTATAACCGGCAGAGTCATTCAAACTTTTACCTCGCATGAGATAAGTTCTCTAATATTTTCTCAGTTCAAAGATAAGTTCTTTAATAAGCGGTACGGCACAGTTGCAATCAGTTAAAGCGTCTTTGCTGTAGCAGCCACGTACATAAAACTTTTAGTTAAGTCCTCAACGTTAGAGACAAGCAAGGAGGCGATTCGTGCAGACAAACTGCTCAAGAAAAAAGTGGCTGCCATAATAGCAGCTAATATATAAAGCAAATACAATTCGACAATATTGAGGATGCGAATATAAATCCTCAGGCTTTTTTATGGCCATAACTCCGGCTAGTGGTATCTAAACAAGTGTAAAAACAGAGCATCTCATGACTCCGCATAGGTGCTCTGGGCCGCAATAGAAGTAATCCCTCGGCACGTAGCGAAAAAGTTTCCTGTTGGTCCGTGGTGATCATCACGACATATTTTGATACTCGAGCAATAGCGGAAACAATCATCATCTGTGTTGTCATAGTTAACTCTATCTTATTTAACTACGTTGAAAATGATGAGAATAATAGCAAGTGTTATAGCTTGCCCCACCCAAAAGGCATAAAATCAGCCGAAGGGTTTATGTTTGTAAGTTTGCAACGTTATCATAAATACGGCCGCAATTGTGCGTTACTGCTAAAATATCCTTCTGTATCGCATCAATCTTCAAAAAATGTCATATTGCAGCAATAGACGCCGCGTCTCCTTATCGCTACTTAGCATACCTTACACAAATAAACTCTTGAATAATTCATGACGTCTAATTAGACTTACAATAGTGATATTCGCGCACTGATACATACTATAAAAACCCTTTAGTTATGCTGTCCGTACAACTGATGCGTTTTATATGCAAATAAACATTGTCTCCGCAGGTGGCGCGCCGGCGATGTTCCCACTGTGCGCTACTGGTTTGCGGAAACGGTATTGCATCGCCCAAAAAAAAGAACCCTTGAAGTCAACTTGCGGCTGCGACATTGCAGCTTTTTATCAGACTCGACTAAATGGTATTGTGCCTTCGTTTTTTTTTCTGCTCACTGCTAGATATTCAAAATGATGTGTAGTTTAGTTAGCGAAGCTGTTGTGCACTTTTGGAGAACGAATGTGTTCTTTCATGCTAAAAATTCATGTTGAACATCGAGGACTCATTTTATGTTGTTCCTCTTTTCACTCGTTTAGAGTTTTCAACATTTATGTTAGAAGTTAATCGAACATTTTTCCGACAGCTGCATCGAACATGATCATTTTCTAAATGATTTCTTCCAATTGTAAGAGTATGCCTGGCAGTAGGTTAATTCTTTGCGACCACCAATTTTAATTTCGGACTATGTCTCTTGTTTTTTCCTCCCCTTCGGAAATGGTACAATAGAAATATTTTTCACATGTCTGTCGATGTTAACGCATGGCCAGTCTGACTTTTTTGCCGGAACATTCATAATCTTCTATAATCATCTATAATTTTGGACTATCAATAGCTTTTTATCGATTTTTCAGCAAATTTAGCGATACAGCAGCGCGAAAGCTTGACTCGTCAATTGGGGTGTAAGTTGACATGAGTTTTTTCGTGGACCATGAACGCAAAAAAAATTGTTTAAAACCATTAGCACGAGGTCTTTCCATAATATTTTAGAAGGTGAGAACAGCACCAAATTAAGTCTTTGTTATTGAGAATTTGATAAACGCTAAATGATGAAAGGATCTTTCGTTCCATGACAGATAATATTTTGATATTTAAATACCTACGTTATCAACTCCCTAAACACACGTGAGTCACCACTGAAATTCAGACCTGTATGGAAAATCATTTATGCACGGAAAAGTGAGACTTGTAATTTTGTAAATGTAAATTAGACTTTGCATTCACATTTTGGACAAGATATTTATAATGCATGCTATTAATAAATGATTATAAATAAAAAATTCAAGGGCTCGAAAATTCACAGATTAGAAACACTTGAAATGAAAGATATGATTTCAAAGTTTCGATCACGTATGGGCACACCTCACTTGATGGTACTAGGCAACCTTTTTAGTACCTCCGTTAATTTGTCCCGAGTCCCCCGTTAGCTTGTCTGCATTTCGTTAGTTGGTCTGCAGTCTCCCGTTAGCTTGTCTGCATTGCGTTAGTTGGTCTGCAGTCTCCAGTCAGCTTGTCTGCATTGCCTTAGTTGGTCTGCAGTCTCCAGTTAGCTTGTCTGCATTGCGTTAGTTGGTCTGCAGTCTCCAGTCAGCTTGTCTGCATTGCGTTAGTTGGTCTGCAGTCTCCCGTTAGCTTGTCTGCACTGCGTGAGTTGGTCTGCAGTCTTCCGTTAGCTTGTCTGCACTGCGTTAGTTGGTCTGTAGTCCCAGGAGGCAATTTTCTGTTTTCAACCGTTGGCTACTTCAGCATAAACGTCCATAACGCGTCCACGTACGAACATAAGTATAAAAATCTACGGTTTTACATGACGTACAGCAGTTCGCTCATCAGCAGAAAAGCGTTCGTAAATTTGGGAAAAAGTCATTTGGTTGGCGTGGACAAGTCTAAACGTTGTATTGATCACGGAAATAAATTTTCTCGAGGTTTTCAATTCACTCAACAATTTTTCAGAACGTGGGTTTAAACATGGCCGTTACAGATTATTAATGCATATAGATTAACCAATAATCAGAAACTGTCATGAAAACTCGTGAGTTTGAGAAAACCCAGTTGTGACGAACATAATGTTCAAATCAACTTGAATAGAAAGATATCCTGTTCGGAAACTTAGCCGGCCCATATGCTTTTGCATCGCTCCGAAATATTCTTCACAAACCACAGAGGTCAATGAGCAGTGTTTGGATGGTAAGCTCTCATTGCTTCACAAGTCATAGAGGTCACTGAGCAGTGTTTGGATGGTGAGCTCTCATTTCCTCACGTCACAGAGGTCACTGAGCAGTGTTTGGATGGTGAGCTCTCATTTCCTCACGTCACAGAGGTCATTGAGCAGTGTTTGGATGGTGAGCTCTCATTTCCTCACGTCACAGAGGTCATTGAGCAGTGTTTGGATGGTGAGCTCTCATTTCCTCACGTCACAGAGGTCATTGAGCAGTGTTTGGATGGTGAGCTCTCATTTCCTCACGTCACAGAGGTCATTGAGCAGTGTTTGGATGGTGAGCTCTCATTTCCTCACGTCACAGAGGTCATTGAGCAGTGTTTGGATGGTGAGCTCTCATTTCCTCACGTCACAGAGGTCATTGAGCAGTGTTTGGATGGTGAGCTCTCATTTCCTCACGTCACAGAGGTCATTGAGCAGTGTTTGGATGGTGAGCTCTCATTTCCTCACGTCACAGAGGTCATTGAGCAGTGTTTGGATGGTGAGCTCTCATTTCCTCACGTCACAGAGGTCATTGAGCAGTGTTTGGATGGTGAGCTCTCATTTCCTCACGTCACAGAGGTCATTGAGCAGTGTTTGGATGGTGAGCTCTCATTTCCTCACGTCACAGAGGTCATTGAGCAATGTTTGGATGGTGAGCTCTCATTCTATCACATGTCACCACCACGTAATCGTCTCATCAGACCTTCATGATGCCGCAGGTCCGATAAAAGAATAATCTATTCAAGTGAAAACTAATACTGTTGAGGGGTATGGGGCAGGGGTATGGAGCAGGGGTATGGAGCATGGGTGTGGAGCAGGGATATGGAGCAGGGGTATTGGGCAGGGGTATGGAGCAGGGGTATGGAGCAAGGGTATGGAGCAGGGGTATGGAGCAGGGG